>VYZW01010818.1:0-22823 GCA_013401315.1 Balaeniceps rex | reverse complement strand
CCGGCAGCGCCTGCCCATCCGGACCCCCCTGTCTCCCACTTCCAGGCGGGGTCCCTCCGTGTCCTCCCCGTTTAGGCTGGGACCCGCCATGTCACCGCATCCAGGCTGGTACCTCCCACACTTCCCCATCCAGCCTGGACAGCCCCAACCCCCCAATGTTCTCCCACCTGCCTCCCAATTTCTTGGGTGGTCACCCCCATGTCCCCCCCAGTCCAGGCTGGGACCCCCCATGCCTCCCCCCGTCCAGGCTGGGACACACTTTTAACACCTATCCGGGGTGGGGTGCAAGAAGGAGGTTAAATTGGTGCCAGGGCTGGCGAGTGTGACGCAGGCTGGTGCCCTCAGCCAGCCGGAGGGGGATTTGGGTGTGAGGAGGTCCGTTGAGGGGGCACTGGGGGTACCCCTCAAGCCTTTGTCCCACCTTTTGCAGTTTTCTTGCTTTGCACTGAGCTGAGCTCCAATTGTCTCTCTGCATTCGGGGTTGTGGATGGAGATGGTGGAGGGTGTGCTTTACCCTGTGCCTCAGTTTCCCCAGCTGTCTGTGGGTGGGCAACCTGCCTGGTTTAGTGGACGGAGATGGCGGAGGGGGTGCTTTACCCCGTGCCTCAGTTTCCCCAGCTGTCTGTGGGTGGGCAACCTGCCTGGTTTAGGGTGCCGTATCCCTACAGTTCCATCCCCGGGTGCAGCTCTCCCTGCACCTCACCTAAACCCCATTTAGTGCCACAACGTTTGACACTTGGGGGGTTTCCTATAGTTTGTTTGTTTTCCCAGTTGTGTTCCTGAAGCAGCTCCTGCAGCTCGCAGGGCTGTCTGTGCCTGGTGCAGGGACAGAACATGTGGGGCTCCCAGGTGGGTCAGAGGGGGCAGCTGGCCAGCTTGTCTGCTCTCTCATACCTCACTTTTCTCCTGGTTGAACGATCCCAGGGCTGACATCTCCCCTGGGCACTGAGAGTCTTTGCTATGTGGTGGCAGCATAGCCTTCTCCCTGTGGTCACCACACAAGGCCGGTCTCCCCCCCCCGGCCCCGCAGCAGGCACCGGGGGGACATGGGGGGAAACGGGGAGGGGGGTCAGGAGTCACTCCATGGGGACATGGGAGCCACATCCAGCTGAACTCCCTCCACATCAGATTTCCTGTTGTTTGGATCGGCAGTGAAAAACAAGAGATCAAAACAAAGCCAGGCCAGGCTGGGAGTCCCTTCGTCTTGCTATTTATTCCAGTGTAATCTAATTAAAGCAACAGGAAATATGCTTTCCCACAGCAACTGGACATCTTTAAAAAGAAACAGCACAAATAAAAGCTCCGTGGGCCAGGTGAAGGAGGGGACAAGGGCAGCAGAGGCCAGGCTCCACGGCCCAAGGCACCGGGAGGGATCTGCCCCAGATATCTCTGTACCTGTGCCCTTGCTGAGATGCCTTGCTGGGATGCTGAGTGGCAGCTCTCATGGGGCGCTGGGGCATCTGGCATTCATCTGAGATCTCCCGGGACAGGAGCTGCCACCCTGCCCTGCATCTCCCTCGACACTCTGGAGAGCATCCCTGGGGTCTGGCCTCTCCACACAGGATTTCAGGAGCCCACCCATCGCCCGGGGCTGTGCTGCCTTACGTGATGGGGCTGGAAGGGACGGTCACAAACGCAACCGCAGATCTTTGCTTTCCGGCGCTGGCTGGACCTCCACTGAATGTGTGAAGTGCTGTGGAAAAGAGCACTGGCAAGGCAGGGTGGGCGCAGGAAGAAAAGAAAGGGCTGGAGAAGTATTTAAAATACTTTATTTAAAAAAAAATCCCAGTTAAAAACACAATGGCGGTGCCTTTCTGTGGGTAAGAGGCACAGCCCGTGCCCTGGGCCCCAGCTGGCCCTGGGCATCGCTCCCCGGGTGGGCAGCTCAGAGGTCATGCTCCTGCCAGAAAGGCAATGCGGCGCTGGGCTCCAGCTGAGGAGGGTTCACAGCTCTGAGCAGTCCCTCTCTTAAGAAACATTTAAAACCAGTTGTGAGAATAAACTCTCTGGTATTAAGAAAGGAAAGAGAAAGGAGCAAGGGAGGCTCTGCTGGCACTGGAAGGCTGTGGCTGGAGGGCCCACACTCCTGCCTGGGGAGAGCCATGGTGCCCGTGGTGTGCAGCAGCTTTTATTCTTTAAAGAGAAAAAAATCAACCAACCAACAGTAATTTCTTCCAAATTTACCCCACAGCCACAGATTTCACCAGCTGCTCACATAAACACGCTGTCTTCCCCACGGGAAACGCTCTTGCGGAAACCTGAGCCTTCCTTCTCCACTAAACAACATGCTTCAGATTCCCTGCAAATAAAAGGAGGCAGAAAAGGATACTTCCACTGGTATTTCAGCCTGACAGAGTGGCCAGCCAGGGGCAGGGGTGCCACCCCTAAGCGTGATGGACTGGGCAGCGATACAGGAATCCCAGCCTCAGCACAGACCCTGGTCTCTGCTGGCCCCTCACTCCCGTCGCAGAGGCTGCTGCCCTCTTCCGAGCCAGACTTGGGGAACTACCAAAGGGAGACCCTGCCACTGATTCCACTATGAGTTTCTCCTGCAGGCTGATCGCTGGTTCGGGATTCATGAGCCAGCACTGGAGGGGCCACGCTCACTCCCTGCTGCCTTGTCCTTCCTGCAGGCTGGATGCACTACCAGGAGTGCACAGCATAGATCCCTCTCTTCCAGCTCTGGAGCGATGCTGTTCCTCCTCCCCTCCTGGACAGGTGAGGGGGGATGTGCCCTCCCTAGGATTGGCCTGTGCTTGGGAACCGACATGCCAGGGCATCCACCGCCATCGCATCTCCCACCCACCTCCTCCTACTCGCTTCTAACACTAACACATCACAACATGCACAGAGAGTTAAAAGGGCTGCGGAGCCCTGTCTTGCTGCCCCCAGCTCCTCCTGGAGACAGGGATGAGACAGATGGGGCAAGGGCATCAAACAAAGCTGGCAGGAGCTGGCAGGGCTCACCCAGCTGCCTGCCCTGGACTCCAACAGCTTTCAGTCTCCTGCCTGGCTAGAGGACCGTCCCAGCTCCTGAGGAAATGCATGGAGATCAGGTGGGGACACATCTTCCTTTGCCCTCAGGCAAGCCCCAGCCCTGCATGTAGCTCTAAGAGCAGCAAGGAAGCTCTGTCTTTGCCCCAAGGGCCGATGAAGGCATGCCAGTGCTGCAGGAGCCAGCCTCAGGGACGCTACACATGCTCCCGCCAAAGGCAGACCAGGAGACTAGTTAAGCTGCAGTTGCCTTGGGAGCCCGTAAGTCAAGCATCTGTAGGGAACAGGGTTTATAACTGCCTCATACCCCAGGCAGCACTTTGACAGATGACAGTAAAGAGAAGGACTGGTCTTTTGCGACATGACAAAGAAGGAAACGTAAATCATCATGCGCAGGAGAGAAAAGGAGTCGGGGAGCTGTATGTAACAAAGCGCAGCAGTTGTGATCAGGCAGTGGACCGAACGTTCCCAAAAGAAGTGTTTTAACAAACCCACACTGAAGTCACCCATCTCCAAAGGACAGGCACAGACCAGTCTTGCAGGTTTCCACCTCCTCCCAGGCAGCGGTCCCTCACACAGGCTTGGGGACAACTGCCTGAATGTGATCCAGGTGAGGCTGGTAGTGTGCCATGTTACAAGCCCACTTCAGCAAGCATGGAGTCTAACCACTTACCTTTTATTCATCTCTCTGTAAGACACTAGAAGAGATGGCTGTTTTCTGAGTTGCTTCCACTGAGTTGGGGCACCCATGCTTTCTTGGGAGCAAAGGATGGGAACTTTGCTCCAGGGCAAAGCACTGCCTCAGAGAAAAGACTTGTACCAGGACTGACTGTGTGCCAGGGATATTTTTGCATTGCAGGGTTCACTCTGTAACTGACAAGCTCCACCCAAACTCGCATGCAGGAGGAGGATGTGAGCTTACGGCATAAACATGCAGAACTTGGACTTTTGATGAAACAAATGGCGATTTAAACCAAAGAGGCAGAGGAAGGTAAAACGCTCTATGTCAGCCTTGTAACTGGTGATGAATGTACATGTGGGGCCTGGTAGCTCACCAAACTGTGGTAACGGGACTGTCAGCATCTGGGAAGCACGTCTAGCAGTCAAAAGTGGGCTGGGGACTGGAAAGGCTGGGGAAAAACTAGGCTGGGGAACTGAAAAGCTAGCCGTGGTGCAGGAGAAGAGCTAAATATACGAGCTCTCCTCTCCTGAACTCAGACACTGTGGTACAAAAGGGAATGGAAAACGATGCATCAGAAGCAGCTGGAACATATTGCCCTGAGAGCATCTGCTTCTCATTCAGCCCTACACAGCCTCCAGGTCCTCCTGCATCCAGATGTTAACCCTCAGCTCCAGGCAGCCTACTAAGAGATTTCTCTCTTATTGACAGGGTAATCCCAGCCATGGTACCTTCCCTGCATCCAGGCTGAGACCTGGGCTCAGACCCCCAGCTTTTTCTGTCTAGCTGTAATTAGCTGCCCTCCTCTGTAGGAAGCTTCTGTGTGGGCACATGTGTCTGAGGCTGATGACACCCACAACCATGTCCAGCAAGCATTTAATCTCATTGAATNAAAAGTCTCTCTGCATCTTTCTTAGAAGCCCTCTTTATATATTGAAATGACACAACAAGGTCTCCCCGCAGAGCCTTCTCTTCTCCAGGCTGAACGAGCCCAACTCTC
This sequence comes from Balaeniceps rex, assembly GCA_013401315.1. NCBI lineage: Eukaryota > Metazoa > Chordata > Aves > Pelecaniformes > Balaenicipitidae > Balaeniceps > Balaeniceps rex. The sequence continues at coordinate 18,150 of VYZW01010818.1, read as the reverse complement.
TCAGCCCTTCTTCCTAGCAGAGGTGCTCCAGCCCTCGGACCATTCCGTGGCCTCCTCTGGACCCGCTCCAACAGGTCCATGTCCTCCTTGTGCTGGGGACCCCAGAGCTGGATGCAGTGCTCCAGGAGGGTCTCACCAGAGCGGAGTAGAGGGGCAGAATCATCTCCCTTGACCTGCTGGCCACGCTGCGGGAGATGTACCCAGGATACGATTGGCTTTCTGAGCTGTGAGCACACATTGTTGGCTCATGTCCAGTTTTTCATCCACCAGTACCCCAAAGTCCTTCACGGCAGGGCTGCTCTCAACCCATTCATCCCCCAGCCTGTACTGATACCAGGGGTCATCCTGACCCAGGTGCAGGACCTTGCACTTGGCCTTGTTGAACTTGATGTGATTTACATGGGCCCACTCCTCCAGCCTGTCAAGTCCCCTTAGATGGCATCCCTTCCCTCAAGCATATCAACTGTACCACTCAGCTTGGTGTCATCTGCAAACTTGCTGAGGGTGCACTCAATCCCACTGTCATGCTATTAAGAAGGATATTGAACAGTTATCGGTCCCAGTGCAGACCCCTGAGGGACACCACTTGTTGCCGATTTTCACTTGGACACTGAGTCATTGACTGCAACTCTTTGGATGCGCCCATTCAGCCGATTCCTTATCCATCTAACACTCTATCCGTCAAATCCGTATCTCTCCAGTTTAGAGATAAGGATGTTGTGTAGGACCATGTCAAAGGCCTTATGGAAGTCCAGGTAGATGACATCAGTTGCTCTTCCCTTATCCACCAATGCAGTCACTCCATTGTAGAAGGCTACCAGACAAGTCAGGCATGACTTACCTTTTGTGAAGCCACGTTTGCTGTCTCTAATCACTTCCCTGTCATCCATATGCCTTGACATAGCTTCCAGGAGGATCAGCTCTATGATCTTACTGGGTACAGAGATTGACTGGTTGGTAGTTCCCAGGGTCCTCCTTTTTACCATTTTTAAAAATAGGCATGATGTTTCCCTTTTTCCAGTTACTAGGGACTTCACCTGACTGTCATGACTTTTCAAATATGATGATGATCCTATTTTTCAAGTATGACCTCTCAACACAACTGACTGTTTATTTGCAGAGTCACCAATTCTTTACAAACCTGACCTTACTTTTAAAAAACCTCCTCTCTTAACAAGGTAACAGAAGCATAACCCAAGCCACTACCAGGCATGTTGTGGCTATCTGTCCCTCTGTCAGGAAGATTTCAATAAAAGCTGACTTTAATTTAGGCTGTCTGTGAGATAAGGCTTAAAGAGTTTGGGCATATGGCTCCTATTAAACTGGTCCATTCAAAAGGACCCATCTTGTCCAGTGTCATGCATACAGACCAGGCTGTCCAGAACAGTCCATTTCACCCAAGACCCACTCACTGCCTGCAGCTTTCCCAAAAGGCTTCCAGATGTGACCAGAGAGAGGGCGGGGGCCTCCCGGCTTCTGCTTGCTCTCACCTGACATCCTTCCTATAAGCCTCTGCCTTCCTCAGCAGGCTTCATGAGCTGGTGCTGGCAGAAGGGATGGACAGAAGTGCCATGGCAGGCTGAAGTCCCCTTCCTTCCCCTGCACTGTCTCCAAGGAGTTGCAGTTCCAAAGCACCAACCAGAAGCCACAAACTGAGATCCCAGAGCACCAAGCCATTCCTTATTTTGAGAGCTGCATGGTGGGACAGGACAGAGGAGATGATCATCTGCTCCTCAAGCTTCTGTAATGAACCAGACCCTCAGCAACTCCTTGTCCCCCGCACAGTGGATTTCCAGAACAGTGGCTGTCCTCAGGACAACGCTCTGCTGAGTTGGCAGCAATATCCTCTTGACTTTGCAGAAGCCGCTTTCTCACAAAATGCTTTCAGTCCTACCAAGACAGTGGACCCTGCAATCTTTTCTCAGTGACCAGTGCAGATGTGAGCCCACTGCTTTGTACCAACAGGTGTTTGCCAGGCACTGCTGTCATGCCAACCTGCTCCACCACCTCTTGTGATCTCTGTGCGAGATGCTGAAAAGTGATCCCCTGTAAAGATCCAGCTGACTTTAACCGAATTTTCAATCCTTTGCTCTTTGCTTCCTTCTTCCAAATCAGTGGATGTGAAAGCCTCAGTGGCACATGGACTTGACACATTTCCAACTTGGCCTAAGGAGTCTCGGTTCTTGCTGTAATGCTGTTATAAGCTAGATACTCTGGCACTTAAGAAATAATGGAATAGAAACTCCTATTTTTCTCCTAAAGGGAGCTGGGACATCTTTCTCATTTCAAATTTGGGAACTGCAGCAAGTTCTGAGGGTTTATAAAACTGCTGCTGGGTGCAGTTAATCCCAGATGAAGATGTGCTACTTGTAGAGATGGAGCAGACTAAGGCCCTTCAGCTTGGAAAAGAGATGGTGGTGGAAGTGCGACATGGGTCTGTGAAATCACAGACTGGCATTGGGAAGGTGAATAGGAACTAGTTACTTGCTGTTTCTAATTTACAAGAACAAGATGGCACTCAGTGAAATTACCCAACATCAAGTTTTACACACGCCAGCCATGACGCTCACTGCTGTGGACACCCAAAGTCTAAATAAGCCTGGAAAAGGAATAGAGGAATTAATGGAGGACAGGTTCCTTGGTGGATCTCTAATGTGCATCCAGCAACAATGCCTGGCTTGGGAAGCCCCGAAACCACCAAATCCAAGAAGCTGGGTAAAGATACCAGGAAAAGGATATATAAAACCAACTGCCATGCTTCTCTTAGAAATGCAGATTTACAGACACATTTACTGTACATTTACAGATATACCTACTGAGCCTACCTTCCTCTAGGGAGCTACATACTCTCCTGGCTTTAGTAACCACCCTTGCATTCAGTGACGTTTTTATTAAACAACAAGAAGTTAACACAAGAAGAATGGGTTCTTTAGATACGTGAGCAGTAAGCAGAAGCCCAGGGAAGACACAGGCCCATTGCTAACAAGAGCAGGGAAACCAATTACTAATAATGCTGGCAAGACAGAGGTTCTCAATACCTTCTCTACCTCTGTCTTCACCAGCACAGCTGGACCCCAGCTCACAGGAACATGTACCTACGACAATGCATGTGTCCACCCACCAGCAGAAATGGGTGGTCTGTGACCTCTTGCCAAGGTTCAACCCACATAAATCTATGTTAAGAGAAGCAACCAACGTTGTTGCAAGGCCACTATCTGTAATATTTGAAAAGTTGTGGCGATCAGGGGATATCCCTGATTACTGGAAGAGGGCAACTGTCTCACACCCATCTACAAGGAGGGCCCAAAAGAGGACCCAGGAAACTACAGGCACATTAGTCTTACTTCAATCCCTGGGAAAGTCATGGAATGAGTCCTCCTAGAAACTATTACAAACCAAATGAAGCAGGTGACTGGGAAAAGCCAGCATGGATTTACCAAGGGCAAATCATGCCAGGCTGATCTGGTCATCTTCTACAACAAAATAACATCTTCTGTCGATGTGAGGACAGCAGTGGATGTTGTTTACCTGGATTTCAGCAAAGCGTTTGACACTGTTTCCCACAGCCTCCTCCTGGACAAACTGGCAAGATACAGATTGGGCGGGTGGTCTGCAAAGTGGGTAGGGAGGAAACTGGCTCACAGGCAGCACACAGAGGGTGGTGATCAATTTTTTTTACTCAGGCTGGCAGCCTGTCAGAAGTGGGGTTCCCCAGGGATCGATACTGGGCTCCATACTGTCCAACATCTTCATAAACGATCTGGATGATGGGATTGAAAGCAACCTCACCAAGTTTGTTGATGACACTAAATTGGGTGCTGAGGTGGACACAGAAGGGAGAGCCATCTTACATAGACCTGGACAAGCTGGAAGAGCAGGCTAACAAGAACAGTGTGAAGTTTAACAAAGACAAGGGCAAGGCCCGGCACCTGGGACAGAATAACCAAAGATCCCAGTGCAGGCTGGGGATCTGTGTGGCTGGGGAGCAGCCTTGCTGAAAGGGACCCGGGAGTCCTGGTAGACAGCAAGCTGAACACGATCCGGCAGTGCGCCACTGCAGTAACACAGGCAAATTGGATCCTGGGCAGTATCTGCAGGGGCATTACTAGCAGAGATAGAGACAGGATCATCCCACTCTACTCAGCACTTGTCAGTCACACCTGGAGTACTGTGTCCAGTTCCAGTCCCCACAAATCAAAAATGACATGGACAGACTGGAGAGGGTCCAAAGGAGAGCCACGAAGATGATCAAAGGGCTGGAGAACCTGCCCTGTGAGGAGTTGGGTCTCTTCTCCCTGGAGAAAAGAAGGCTCAGGGGGACCTCATCATAGTATTCCACTCCTTGAAGGGCAGCTACAGAGAGGACAAAGGGTCTCTCTCACAAGGAGCCACATGGAGACGACAAGGGGAAATGGGTATGAGTTGCACCAGGAGAGGTTTCATCTCGTTATAAGAAAGAAATTTTTTACAGTGAGAACAATCAATCACTGGAACAACCTCCCCAAGGATGTGGTAGAGTCCCCATTGCTAGAGGTTTTGAAGATGTGACTGGACAGGGTGCTAGATAATCTGATCTAGGCTCCCTTTGCCATGAAAGGTTGGACCAGATAATCTTTGAAGTCCCTTACAACCTGGGCTGTTCTACGATTCCAATAAGGACGAGGCCCCATGCTCCTCTGCCCAGCCAGAGGAAAGGCAATGGCAACTTTTGCTAACAGGGACTCACAGCTTGGAGCTGATGTGCTACTAACACTGAGAATCCCAAGTGAAGCAGGAGACAGATATCATTGTACACGATGAGCAGTCAAGTGAATGTGGTTCATCTTTCTAGTCAGCGAGAAAGACTCCAATGAGTTTTCCTGTAGTCCTCTCTAAAAAGACCTGTAAGCCTGAAGCAGGAGTGTTGGCTTGGACAACTCACCTTTGATAGAGTTAAGAATTTCTTGAATTCTCTGTGGCTCATTGCGGTCTGGTCTGCAGCTCGGTGTGATCTCCAGCACATAATCAGGACCGTACTCTGTGAAGAACTGCAAGGAAGAGGAGAGGAGAGGAGAGTCAGCAGAGAGGTTTCTGGCTGGCTGAGGCTGGAGGGAGGGCTTCCCATGGGTACATGTTTGTAAAAAGGCAAAAACATTTTCTCTGTCTGAGGGACATATGTAGCTTAACTACATCAAAGAGGCACTTTTGCAGTGTCTGTGCCCACCTGAAGTTTGCAACTGCTACCAATTCAAGGGCTTGGGAAGCAGAGCTCAGCGGTGCAGCCAAAAGCAGTCTCATGTTTATCCCAGTGCTTTATTTGGGAAAGCTGTTGATGCTCATTTTACACATGGTTACCTGCAAACCTGATTTTTTTATGAACAAAATTCAAGTGCTGCCTATCAGATATCCTTCCTTTTGGCTCCCCACCCCACCTTGCAGAGTGCTACATTAACACGACTGTGAAAACAGTCAGAAAAATCAGTGTGCTTCAAGGTTAATAATGTGTCTTTCCTGGCTGAGTGCTCCAATAGTGTGCAGCTGAGCCTGAATGAGAAAATATCTGCAGCACGTGGGCTCTACATGATAATGCAGAATCACAAATTATTGCCAACAGTTTTATTTCACGAGCACACAGCGCTGAGCAAAGAAGCAGACACACCAGGGTTAAAAATTCAGTGTTGGAAGTTGCAATCGGTCCTGTTGCTACTCCTGGAGAGCTTCACCCCATGGAGAGCTAGTCCAGACTTAAAGCCATTGTACCAAAGATAGGGAAATTCACAGCACTATAGTCTCCCAAGTGACTAACGATGCACAGGGATGGTGTTTTCTTTAAGGGTGAGATTGGAAGTGGCAGATCTGGCGACCCAAGACCAACATCTCTGCACTAGCAGGGGTAATAGGGGTAATGAGGGCTTCTTCAAGCAGACCTCAACACGCCAGTACTGAGGAGGAAAATGAAGTGGCTCCTGAATGCCGCAGGTTACAGTCCAGCATTTGAAAGCAAACCTGAAACCGCACTGGGTTTACCAGCCTGTGAATCGCAGTGTTAAGGAGCTGCCCACTCTTTAAGTACATCAGCTATTCACACAGAATGGGCAAGACAGCTGGGTCAGGGTAGGCAACACGCTGCCTGCCCTGCTGCTTGCCAGACTTTTTTGTGGGCAAACACAATATTCCACTGAAAAGGCAGTAAAAGGCAGATTTTGACAGCTGCACTGGCTCATTTGTGCAGTGCTCAGTGACTGTAGACCCAGCCAGCTGATTTAAAAATATGGAAAAATCTTTCCTTTTTAGCGAGTCAGGGTTTTGATCTATGCTTTCAACACTGCGAGAATGAGATCCCATCTGTCCCCCGAACGAAGTGGGGCAGCAGGAAGCTGCAGTACATTGTGGCTGCTCTTAGCTCATTAAAAAATTACCATGACTATTCAGATCAAAGACGGACCCAGGGCCAGCCTGAATGGGAGCCCTACCCAGCTGTATTGCGCAGCATGGGAGCACGTGCTTAGCTAATTAGCAGGCTAGCCCTCTTTCTTCCAAGCTTCTCCACAGTCAACCCAAGGACTGACATATATTTTTCAAGCAGACTATTCTCACAGTTTTCTTAAGTAATCTCCTTTATAGCTCAACATTTTCCTTTCTTCACCTCTGCCTGGAGATCGCTTTGGAAAGCCCCTGCTGAAACACTGACACGAGAGGAGAACACTGACATTTTTCCTGCTTAGAAAGACTGAAAATGGCTACAGCAGAAGAAGCCAACATGTTTTGGGAAGTCCCCACTGAGAGCTGGTGCCTCTAGTCTTGTTTGAGCTTGCTCTTACAGTGTGAACAAGAGGACACCTACTCCCAGAGCATACAGGCTCCACTGGCAAAGCCCACTGACTCCACAAACCAAGCAAGATGGCTTATTTGCAGGAAAAAAGGAAATACACATCTTGACTGCAGCATCCGTGAAATAGCACATGGAAAACGCACACCTCTCAGTAACTGGTCTCAGCTGCACAACCTGCTGGTTACACAAGCAGTGGCACAATGGACTTTGTACCGTGGGTCTAGCACATCCAACCTGGGAAACAACGAGGCACAGTTAATCCTGATGAAGGCATAATTTTGCAGTTCCTCATCCTCTGATTTCTGTGGCATCAAGTGAAACAGAGCACCAACACAGTTTCATGCAACTGTTTTTCAAAGTCTATGTTAAAGGGCAAAAATACCTGGACTTTTGCACTGATGCGCTTTATGGCAGTTGGGAAGCTTTTGGTATTAAATAACTAATATCCTGTAGAGCAGCAGAAGAGCTTGGGGCCAGCTGGGTTTTACACCATCCACCAGAAAGCAGGTCAGCAGGGCAAGCCTGGTAAATCTTGAACTGGAATCCAAGAGCTCTGATGCAGGCGCTCTGAAGCAAACAGCCCCAGCTGTTCAACACGTTCCTACCCCTCTACTGCAGGTTCCCGCACAGGTGGCAGGAGAAAATACATGTCCAGTCACCCCAGGTCACAGACTGAGACACGAGCTGAGACACAAACCGTCAGGGCACAGGGGCGGCAGCAGGAGCCCCTGCCCACTTCTGCTGCCTTGTGCTGGCAACAGAATGGCCAGGCAGGTAGGCGGGTAAGGACAGGACCACCCCTCATTGCTGCAGCTAGAGGTTCTTCTTGTCTCTGAGGAAGCACTAACAAAAGAAGTTTTTTCAACCACTCATCAACCGACAAAAGCAACAAGCAGCACCTGGGAATCAGCTGAGTTTTGACCCACCACAGGGACCCAGAGAGGCAAATCCACCAAAACAAACTAATAACATCAATTTTCTCTTTGAGGTGGGAGGCTTAAGCCTTAATATTTCCAAAGATAGTACAAAAGAGCCATTTGTACAAGCACCTTGTATCCACTCTCTTGCAGCCTGTGAGGGGATTCAAGAGGTGGTTTTCAGTGCTTCAGAATAGACTCATTCTGTTTCTTCATCTCTCAGAACAAGGAAGATATTACAAGCAGGCAAGCTCATGCTTCAGCAACAACAAAATGCCTGCACTACTCACTCATCCATTTATTTGTAGCAGCAGAAAATATATCTTTTTATCCCTGAAAAAACCCTGTCATTTTCAGGGATGAAAAAAACCAGTGTTGAGAACCAAGACTCACAAGGAGAGCTAAAAATCCTCTTCTAATCAGCAGCTCATCTGGAAACTCACAACCGCTCCCTTTTAGAACTCAGGCATGCCAAAACCGAGAGAATCACAAATGTCTGATGCGCAATCCTAAAGCCCTGAGCAGGCCAAAAGGAGCTGAAGTTTAAACCTGAGGGGAGGCATACCTGGGACTGCAAATGTCTTCCCTCCCATCAGCGGCGTGTCCCAGAGAAAGGAGCAGTGCCCAGTGTAGTAGCACGACTGCTGAGTGCTTTGGTGGTCTGAAAGAGGGTGGGAGTAATGGTTCAGGAGATGGGAATGTGGAATGACTGCAGGGAAAGAAGTGTTGGAGGAAGAAAAGAGTAGGCATAGAGGCCAGGGAAAAGGGTGAGAAATAGAGAAAGGAAAATGCAAAGAGGAGAGGAAAAAAAAAAAGGCTAGAACAATAATGTTCTTAAAGGGGAAGGATATTTTCTACCAAATAATGCCAGATCTGACAACAAGTACTATGCCAATAGCAAAAAACTAGGCATCTTATAAAAGTCTAAATTCTGACTCTGATTTTAGTACAAACAGTTCATTGGTAGACAGTGCTGCAGGGGGACCATGACCCACTGCACCATCAGCACTGGATGTTCAAAGAAATTCCATGTTGGTCCTTCCACACATCCTAAGACTATTTAAACACCATTACACTGCTGCTTAGTCAAATGCTTTCTGGATCTCAAGACCACAGCCGTCTCGTTTTCAAGCATTCTCTACAAACTCATGAACAAAAAAGAAACGCCAAAAGACCTCCATGTTTCTGAATACTGCACTTCCTTTCACAGTAACTTGATTCCAAGTCCTGGAGCTGTAAAGAACATCCCCAAACCCCTCAATGCTGGAAGAGAAGCAAAGTGCTGAATATAACTGGGTAAATTTGGCCCGTCATCACCAAAAAAGCATGCCAAACCTGGCTGATGGAGAGAAATACACCTAGCCACTTCACAGCAAGGTGCTTCAGCAATGATCTGTCCCAGGTCATGCACTCTCATGAGTTTCCTTCAGGAGGCGAGCAGAGCCCTGGGGTTGTACAGCAGGAAAGCAGTGCCTGGACTGCCTTCGAGCTGCTCACAGTCAGGAATTCTGCACTGATCTCAAAAAGCTAACTGGTCTGACAGCTCAGTTTCCAGGTTTCATATTAATCAGAATGGGAATTCCTATTTAAAGCAAAGAAAACACGAAATCAGGAAGTACCAACCTTTGTTTCTGTGCACAGGCACTGATAAGCTATTAAACCATTAGTGGTTCTTTGCCAGATGCAGCAGGAAAAAAAAAAGAGAATCTGACAAAAAGACATCAGCCCTATGTGCACACAAATACATACGTACACATACACAGAAAGCACATGCTGTTTCCCCTTCAGATTATCTCATAGCTGTACAAATATTTCATACCCACTAGCCTCCAAACCAATTCTCCTCCTTTTCCCCTCACCAAATCTGCTTCCACCAGTTTACCTTAAATATGTCAACCCATCCCAACAGCACAACACAGGCAGCCTGAAGCATCTCGTTCAAAGATTATAGAGGGTAAAATATACCGATGAGAAGGACTCTATGCAAATTTGCAAATTTGCAAAAAATATGCAAAACCAGTCTGTAGCTTCTCTGGGAGTTTCTGTTAGGAAGCTCTGCAGGATTAACGCAAGATGAGGACATCTCATTCTTAATCACAGAGAAACAGGTGGCCCTACAAAGTGCTAGCCTGGAACTTGCACTAGCAGCAAGGTGAGGAACTATGTTGCTTTCGACTAGTTCCATCTAAGGGAGGAAAAAAGCCTTCTCTATATGCAATGACTCATGGAGTGAGAGAAGGGAACAGAAGAATTCCCATCAAAGTGAAGGGCCACATATCAAATATATAATAAGACACTCCTTCCCCTGAAAATATGAGGTCCATAAGGTTTAAACTAACTTGTCAAGTCAAAAATCCAGGTGTGAACATCACATGGGAATGTGCCTCGTCTAGGCTCTGGAATAAGGCAATGACAAAGCACTGCCTGCCATCTGACTGCTTTCTGTCATGCTCTGATGCAAGACGAGCCTGCTAGAAAAGACAGAAAGTGTGTTTTAAGTTCAGTAAATGGCAGAGCAAGATGGGCTACGGCTCCCAAGGACAGTGTACAAGTATTACTCCAAACCGTGTCCGCCAAAAACTGAATTTGCTGTCAACCATCTTACTGTCTTCTGCTCTGACAACTGTGACCAGCAAAGACTGGTCTTCCAGATAGCTTTGTTGTAAAGCTGAGCCATGAAGAGAAGCCGGAGCACAAAACGTCCTCAGTGTCAACTCCCAAGCTGGCTCATCCCTTCTACAGGCAGCTTGCAAAGAGCTGTTTGACTTTAACAGACTCAGGTCCCCTTGTAGAAAGCGCAGGAGTGCAAGTTGCCTCCCAGAGAGCTCAGTGGGCCAGCATGTGTATTCACATCTCTACCCGAGGCAGCTGGTAGAGACACTGCACTGAACTGCACACCCTGCCTGCATCCATCAGTGAACTTGCCCGATGGCTGGGAGCCTTTTCCCTTGGCAAAGGTGGAGAATGGAAGCTTCATCCTAACTTTGTCCAAGCCCTCCACAAGGCAACAGCCCGTCTTATGGATGTGGAGCAGGATAAAGCTTGGTTTTGTTTACACAAGGCTTTCCTGGTTCACTCTGTGGATTTTTAAACTGGCCAAGTCTTGACGTGCCCCTCTCCATGCTTCAGAGGAAGCCAGAGGACATGAAGCCATCCCCACATCTGAGCTGAAATGCAGCTGGGCAGGAGGAGGGCCCCAGATGCACTGCACAACACACGGACACCCTCGAGGGAAGGCGGAGGACACCTGCATCCTGGGCACTGAATTGTTTGATGGAGTTTGCCTTCTCCACATAGCCACCCACCAAACACCCAGACAAGCACTCCCACGGCATCTCAAGAGTTAAGCCCAAACAAAACCTCCACCATTCTCACCTGGACATTAAGTGCGTGGGGCCATATGCTGCCGTACTCATATGCAGCTCTTCATCGTGAAGGGGCTGGCAAGTGGTGGCACAAGAAGCCAGGTTTTTATGCCCTTAAACAACATAGAGGTCTCAGGAAACCAGACCTGAGATTTTTCTCCCCGTCAGCATCTGCACAGGGAGCTGCATCAGCACACCCTCACTGTGCTCTCCACAGTGACCTCTCCCCAGACATCAAGCATCAGTGTTTCTTGTAGTTGACTTATTACAGAGGCATCTCCCTCTGCTAAGGACCTATGTGCATGTGCCACTGGACATGAATATTTCTGACTGTGCTGTGTCCCAAAGGCAGGGTTCAGCAGCAGGCTTCCAGAAGAGACTGGTAGCTGTACGTACCTTGCAGCTTTCAGCAGAAATCAGACTTGTTTCAGTGCTCCTGAGAAGCAGGAGGCTTCCAGCCCTGGAGAAACACTCTTTCCTGGGGAGAAGCACAACACAATCCAGTACAAGCTGTCCCATGCTGGCCTTAAGACAGGGCTTGCACATCTACTCAAGAGTGAGAGGCTAATAGATCTCAAACTCCTGCTCTTGTGCATGCCAAAGCCCATGCCATCCCTCGCCAGCAGACAGAGCACCGTGCTGAACAGCAGAACCACAGGAAGCCCCAACATGGGGGGTACGCAGGTACCTGGCAGGGACCCTCCCATGAGTTTTGTCAACCAACTGGGATTCCCATGTCACAGGGAATAGATTCACCAGGCACAGACTAATGTACACAAAGGCTGGGACATAACAGAGGTGGAGATTGGAGTTGCGAAGAGAAGAGTTGGGAAGAAGACACACACTGGCCCTCACATACTCAGGATGCGCATGCCCTCTGCAAATGAGAAAGTAACAGCATTTTCCCAGCTGGCCACTCCTGGTCCCAGGTTCTGTCACATCCAACACAAAGACCAGCCTTTTCACAGCTTCACTGGTTTATCAGCCTCAGCTATTAATTTCCCGCTGATGAGTAAACAGATCCAGCTGGCAATGTTTCCGGTTGACTGTTCTTCCTTCATGAGTGACAAGACCTTGGAGAACCATGGACACAAGGAAGAGTTATTGGTGTGAGTAAAGCAGCCACCAGGCTGCAGCCTCAGTTGAAAGTCCACAAGAGCAAGATCAGGCAGTTCGGTCTGCATGGAGAGGAGCCAGCCTGGGGACAGCATCCAAATTAAAAGGCAATGTTAGCTGCAGCGAAGACAAGCCTACAACTGCTCGGGATCTGCCATGGCTTCTGATCTCATGGAAAACAGGACAAACAATAAGAAGGATGTCAGCTTCACTGCAGATCGCCTGCAGCTGTCCAGCTGCAGCAAGGTTCCAGCCTCCTGCCCATGGCAGTGTCGCTGTGTTAAAAGGAACTTGCATTTAAGCACCCAAATCTAGACTGGATCAAGAGGGGATCTTGTAGCTGAGCTTCAACAGAGCTTTCCACTCTTGGAAAACAATTTTTCTCCTCTCCAAACCAGGGTGGTCTTCAGAAACCATGTCAAAGGAGGTGTTTATTGCTACTCTAATCTTATTACAGAGCCATTCTGTCAGACACCCTCAGCCAAACCTGGGATCAAGTAACCAGAAATTGTTGCATTTGTCTCTACCTCAGAGACAGCATAACAGCAACCTCAAACCCGACTTTCTTCTCTTCTAAGAGACGTTCAGGCACTGACCCAAACTACTGTCAAGCAACCAAGTGCAAATCAGCTGGAGAAATCACTCCCAGGTTTGCTGCATGTCTGCACTGCTTCCCATTTTATTTTAAAGCATGAAAAAGACTTAAGCTATAAGCCCAAAGATGCAGTTTCCAATGAGAATGAAAGTTGGCCAGAAAGGCTTTACCAAGGAAGAAAGGATAGGAAGAACCAAATTTTTACACTGCAAGAGGAGCTGCTGGAGTCTCCAGCTGGGAGGTCTAAGTCCTGAGAGTTGGGTAAGAACAGTCTGGTGGCACTGGGGATACTGGAACAAAACCAAACTAAGGGAACCAACCAGAAAATCTGAGCATTTCCTGCAACGGAAATCTTTTTGAAAGTGGAAATTTTCCTAAAGGAAGTGGTGGAAGCCCAACTGCTTCCATTATCTCAAACCAGATAAAGCCCTTGAGCATAAACAAAAGGGAACATTCCTGTACTGGGTGCCAGTTTACTTTGAAAGGGGAGTTTTGGTATCTAAAAGTAAGTATTTTTTTCCATGTCCGGTTTTCATGAGCCAGGCCAAATATACCCCCTCATAGGTATCTTTTAGCAACCCTCTCACACAGAAAAAAACCACATTTTCTACACGCAGTAAGACTTACATGCTGTAACACACAGGGTAGGGGGCAATGGACAGGGATAACCTACCAACAACTCCCCGACTGTTGAAGAGTATCCAGAAGACAGAAAACTTGGATGATGCACACGGAGACTGCTGCACACGAATTCTATCCATTACAGGGGTACAGACCTTTGCATCACCTGAAATCTTGGTTCTATGGACACTGGACCTGTCATCCTCATTCAACAACGAGAATGAACTTGCTCCAGGTAACTCAAGCTGAGGTGGCAGAGCGGGCTCTCAGGTGTAATGCCCCTGCCTCATTTATGGTAGGCAGGATTTTAATGAAGAACGGTGGGATTAAAGCCCCTGCCTTTAGTGTAACCCCATGCAAGGTGCACATTGGATCACATCTTGGCATACAATCAGGTGTCCCCGCCTCGCTCCAAACCAGAGGCTCAGCCAATTCAGCCCTGTCCAGTACTGGATGGAGAACAAGGAATTACAGAAACCAAACGTGCCACCCTGGAGAAGCAGCTACCCCCTTTCTGGCGTGCACTCAGCAAGTCCCGTAAAGCACACTGTGCACAGCCAGTCACTAGCCTTGTGCTCTTCTTTTTGCCCAGGGTCTCACTTGACTAGGACAGGTTTGGAGAAGTGCTGAACACCTACAGCTGCCCCCAGGACCAGCTTAAACATGTAAGTACTATAATAATGCTGAATTCTCTTGCAAACCAAGCCTTACATGTTACCAACAGGACAAACAGAGAGACAGCAGGATAATTCTTGGCCATACATCACAGAAAGCTGGAAGAGCACCCAGAGAAACTCTGTGTTTGCACTGTTCTTTATACTCGCCCCCTGCATCTCCTATCGGCTACTGCAGGAGAGAGGAGAGGAGACAGGCAGACTGACAGCTTCCTGGACAATACTGCTCACCTGACATGGTGAAGGAGGTACCATCCTCCAGACTGCACATTCCCATGCTATTTAAGACCATGGCAACACGTCAAGCGAGCTAAGTCTGGTGTCCAGGCCAAGGCAGAAAGAAAAGCACTTGCAGTGGACATAACCATGACACAACTGTTTGTTGCAGTGTGTGGGAAAAAAAAAATCTCAGATGCACAGTTTGGGAAGAAAGCTCTTGTGGGCTGGGAAGGGGAAATGGCTTTTGCTACAGATGGCTCAACTCCACTTCCCAATTCTCTTCAGCTCTGTGGAATAGCTGTTACCTTTTGGGAATCACCATCTACCAGGACAGGTGCCCAGCTGAGCAGCCGGCACACACTGGAATGTGCCCCAGCACACAGGTGAGAAACAACAAAAGGTCTTCACTTACAATCAGGGCTTTGTGACAGCTTTCCTGTCCCGCCGCCCCCCAATGCAAATTGTCCCATTCCCTGCCCCAAGCCCCTTCATTCCCTTCCTTCCCCTCAGAAAGGCCTGGCCTCCTGTTCGCTCACTTCTGGGAGCAGCGGTGGCAGTTGGTGGAGCGGTGAGTGGAGCGGAGGTTGTTCAGCAGATACAAAGTGCTTTTTGTTCCCTCAACAGGGCTGAGCTGCCACTTCTCCTGCTTCTAACCCTCCTGGGATCCCTGAGAGAAAGGGCAGGGGCAGTTCAGGAACGTGACTGTGTTCAGTTTGCAGTATCTTAGCAGGGCCACAGCTTGCCTCTTTGATCCCTGGCCATGAAAAGTGCATAAAAGATTGAACTCAAGAATGAAGACCTTTGCCAACTGGCCTACGGGGACTCTGTCTGCCCCAGGACCTCCTCCCACAGTAGCAGTGCCCTGTATTACCACCACCCCCTGTGCTGGTTGCTGGCCGGCGGTCCCTTTCATTTAGCTGCCAACACCTCCCTCCCCAACACATCACACTCAAAAAGCGCCCTGCAAGCACCACTCTGGGGCCCCAACACCGAATGTGCCGCAGGCTCACTGCTGCCTGGATATATGCAGTTGGTATCTCGTGCAAAACACTTGATTCCTGCAAGCACAGATGGAGGACACGATCACACCGAGGCAAAATCTTCCCAGCTGGCTGCAAAACAGCGCAACATTTAACTCCTCCCCCATAAATAACCTTCAGGAGGGCACCAGGCAGCAGCCAGAAGGCCGGGGCTGAGAGCACACCGCTCTGCCTAATGAGCCGGGGCGCATCAGGCCACCTTGCTCACACTGCCCACGAGGATGCTCTGCTCCCTCGGCCTTCCTAATTTTGTAAATACCACAAAAATCACACCTTACAAAAAGATCTCAACGTTGTTTATGAAAGTGTTTCACACTAGTTTACTGATGCTTCATTCCAGTTCCTCGTGTCCTATCGCTGGTGACCAGAGAGAGGAGAGCAGCACCTCCCCCTCCGCTGTCCACCTTGAGGAAGGTGTAGACTGCAATGAGGTCACCTCTCAGCCTTCTCTTCTCCAAGCTGAACAAACCAAGTGACCCCAGCTGCTCCTCCTAAGTCTTATGGACGTCCACGGCCCACTAAGACAGGGACATCAGTCTCGTGCTCTGGGTTTCTTCCCTCCCTGCCCTCCTTCCTCCATTCCTGCTCAAAGTCTGTTGATGTTACCTTTTCTGGTTTGTGAGCGTTTTTGGGGGGACGAAACAAGGCTAACAAGACTTTATAAATGTCTCATTTAGCATGCCCAAGAAGACAGAGCACTTTTGCACACAAGCACCATGGATCAGCAAAGCTGTTCAAAGCAAACATGCTCCATCTGATTTGGACGGCAGACATTGAGATGCTGATACAGCACCACACGCTGTGCTGTGCTGTGTTTAGTGTTACACTGTGCGTAGTAGTGTGAGAGCAGACCTGGGCCAATGTATGCCATGGCTCCTGGGCACAGCTTCCTGGGCTCGGGGCGAGCTGCTAACCTAACCCTTCAGTGGGCAAAGTTTGGACATCTCTGTTTCAATGCAAATGGCCTCACCACATCCAATATGAAAACACGAGGGGGACCCTTACTCCTGGGCAAGTAAATACTATGCTCAGCGTTATGAAATAATCCAGTTTAGGAGGAGGGAGGGGGCAGGTAACTGCATCAGAGTTTTATTAAAGAAAACAAAGATGATCCTTCAATGTTCCTGTCAAGACAGTTGGTTTCAGAAATTGTTGATCTTGGCTGTGGTTCAAGAGCTAAAAACACAGACCAACGCTGATGGGAAGAAGCAAAAAAACCCATTTAAAACTGATAAAGGAAATCCTCTCAAAAACTGTAAGCATCAGCCTGTGACTCTGGCTTTCAGGGTACTTGTTGATACAAACCACTTAATGCATTTCAGAACAGGATTATAAATGTATATGAAAAATAGCATCTGGTGCCATTGGTGAGGCTAGAAATGAAGCTCTTGATCTCCTGCCAGGGCATGTGAGCTAGCACCCCCCTAGGAGAGACAAAAACTTCACACCCAACTGGGGACACACACCTTCCTGACTATGAAGCAGCCCGCAGTGGCCACTTGAAGACAAAAACAAAAGTGTGGCAGCCGGCTTGTGCCTTGATTCAGTGCAAGCCCTACACAGCTGCAGGGCATTGCATGCACATGGGTAACACACTACAGCCCAAAATCTCACCTTCAGCTGCAAGACAGTCTCAACCACCAGCAGGCTCTGTAGCAGATAATAATGGGATAAACCTGTTGACAGGGAACACTCCTCCCAATGTCTTTTAATTAGCAGTTCATCAATGCCTCAAAGCCAGGGAGCATACATCCATTTGGTCTACTACTTAGGAGCAGAGCTGTATCGAGAGGTTTGAGAGCTTCATAGGCCAACCTAAGGGCTGTGCCTTAGGGTACTTTACCTTGTGCTGTTCAAACACAACTTCACCGCTTCCACCTGGTAACTGAGGGGCCTCTTCCCCAGAGGAGATGCAGATTCCTTGAAGGCAGGCTGCTGCTCCCCGCTTACCGACATGAATATCACCATCTTTTAGCTGGTATCTGATCCAGAATGTACTCATGTACTAAGGCTATTTCTTATTACCAAGGTCACCTTATGACCAAGGCTACTTTATTACCTTTGATGAAGTACATGGCCACAAGCTTTAAAATAATCAGACAACTTATCATATGCCAGTGTCTCCACTCATTCTTTGTGGACCTGCTGTATATTCTAGCAGAGCACTGTGGATTTCTGACTTGTTCCCGATTCAGCTCCAACAAACCCCATTCACCCAAGAGCTTTCTGGCTATGATGCACTACCGCTCCAGCCACTTCACCTGGCATTCAATAAGCACTGCAGCTACGCTCCTGATCCTCACCAGCTGCTTTGCTGGCTAACGTCACCACCCCAGAGATGAGTCTTACTAAGCCCTCTCCGTGGTGCAGGAGTCAAGATGCACTTGCTTATGGCAGGCACTTGGTTTTACAAGCCTGCCATAAAAATTCTCCTTTAGGTGCCCAAGTGGGAACAGCAGCACTTGGTGACTGCTTCATCCAAGGCAGCCCAGGTTTCCCCTCCCTCCAGCTCATTCCTCTTCAAGTGCTGCACCACAGCTCCAAGACGCAGGCTGGCTGATCTCCAGGAACTTGTTCCTCCACGGTGAACCCTGAGCAGCTCATCTCATCTCTGGAAACAAAACCACAAGCACTGTTTCGCTGCAAGGGGAACCCAAACAGGTCAGCCACCAGCAGCACCACAACTCGTAGCCAGCTCAGCTCTGCAGCTCAAGTGCTGGCCGGCCCAGGAGGGGATACAAATTCATAGAATTATAGAATATCAGGTTGGAAGGGACCTCAAGGATCATCTG
>VYZW01010817.1:41529-80822 GCA_013401315.1 Balaeniceps rex | reverse complement strand
AAGACTGTTCAGCTGTGTACAGTGCACAAAGGTGCAGCCTTGGTACAAACTAGCAGAGGGAAAAATTTCCAGTGGTGAGTTTTGCCTGGTGACTGAAGAGTTAGTGAAGGTCAGTAATAAATGCTGCGTGTGCAGGTTCTCCATTGCTGATGCAGTTTTAAAACACTGAGCATATGCAGAGGAAGTCCCAGCATGGTGGTAAATTGCTGCATGCAGATTTTTTTTAATCTTTCTATGTATTTTTAGAGATGTACAAGAAATGAAATCTTCAACCAGCAGGAAGTGTGAAAAGAACTTTCTTTGCAATATGAAGCCATCAGTGTTTGTAAACCAGATATATAGAGAGAAATAATTAGACAGGTAGAGCAAAATTTTCACATTTTTTCAGGTTCCTCCACATGTATTAATATCCAAAGCACCCCTAGAAAATCCTCTCTACTTTACTCACAGTTTTAGTATGATGCATTTTTAGTATTTCTTTGATCTCTTGATTTACAGCCATGGGGATGAAAACCAAACAAATACCTTTCCTTTGTTTTCTAGAACTCCATGCTTTGTTCCATTATAAAAACCAACATGACAGACTTTTATATCACAGAGATTAAAAAGGAGATAGAGTGTGCTGTGAACTGTGCACTTCTCCAAGGATAAGTGATATCACTGTGAAATAAACAAGCACGTGTCCCGCAGGGAGGTGAAGCGTTATTTAGGAAAGGCTGGAACCTACCTCACAGAGAATTTTTCAGTAGCATTAGTGTGATGCTATCTGTGAGCTCAATCTGGTGTGTATATATATATTTTTTTTTATTCTATTTTTAATCTGATCAAAGATGGACAGAACATGAACAGGTGTTTTTAAGCCATCATGAACAAACTAAACTAAAACTATAGCTACAAATGTCAGCGTGCACATCAGCTGGGTGTTTTTGTCATAAGCAGATGCTTACAGAGAACAACACAGGCTAAGCATTCAGTATGCAAAATTTGGCCCAGCACGCTTAGCTCCATAAAGGCCAATACACACACCTCAACACTCAGGGTCAGGTTTGAAATGGTAAGGCAGCGTTCTACTTTTGCGTTGGGTAACTTCCACCTTTGCAGTTACAGCGATATAGTGGCACTTTTTCTAGATTAAAAACCATTTTTCAAGTTTGAAAAAACCTGAGTATAGCTGATAGAAGTGACAGTGTGTTAATGTCGACATCTGATGAATACAAAATGCAGGGGGAATTGCTTGTTGCTGAAATACATTAGATCATAGCAGCAGCAAAATGTAGCAGTGAGACGCCACCATCATCATTTCAACGTCTGTTCCATATAATTGCAGAGTGACTGTAAGCTAGCAGGGAAAGCTATCTGTCTTTGGGAGTCTTGTAAATGACATGCTATTTAAAATAAAACATCGAGACTATGAAAAACATTCAGAGGCTTTTCAGCATCTATTGAATTGTGTACAGTCTTCATGGAACATCATAAATGCAGTTCTCAGAGGAAGTAAATGGTTGTCTGAAGACACATTCCTACCAATGCCATTAACACAACTCATCAGCTAACAAGAACATACTCATCTGTCTAGACACAGATGATATTAGAGAAGTAATCACCATAGATCATACTCATGTCACAGTCCTGAAGGAGCTTTGTGTGGTTTGATTCTGCCCCTGCCCTGGCCCGCAGTACTGAATGCAGCCGTCCTCACTCACTGATGGCGTTAGTTACCCAAGCTCTGCATGAGCAGTGGAGCTCCTGCTGTCTGGACCCGATGAAGTATTGGTCTGGTGCAGATAAATAGAGAGCTCATTGCCAAACCAGAGCTTTACAATGCCAAAGAAATAGTTCCTTCTCTCTCCTTCTCCCCTGGTACTACAGAGAATGTTTAGAAGATTAGCTTAGATTAAACGTCCAGCTTTTTGAGAGGTAAAGAAAAAGGACACAATTTTCATCCAAGCTGTTAAGACTCTGGTCCAAATACAGAAGCACAAATATTTGCTTTTATATATAATGCTCTGCTAATCATAATGCTCTGTTTTTAATATAATGATCTGTTATCATAATGCTCTGTTGCTCATCATTGTGTTCAAGCAATGTTTTCAGCTTAAAATTCATTTGTATGTTTAATCTTTTTCTTTGCTAAACTCTGCGCTTGGAAATTATTTTGGTTAAGAGTCCCAAAATCACATTGCACCTTTGTGAAAAAGTATTTCCTTTGATCTGTTATTTTGCCACTTTCTTTCCCCTTTTTCTGTGCTCCCATGTAAATGTGATTTCTACTTAATGATCTTTGGGATGGCATGAATACAATTGTGGCCAGTTTTCTTAGCTTTGGTGTGTAAGGGTTATCATCAATACAAAGCACATTTGTCCTGTCTTGCTATATAATGTAGCAGAGTCACAAGCGGAAGCAGTTCAAGTCTCCTCTTGAAATTGAAGCTCTAATATGGTCAGTAGGGCACTATCTTAGTTTCTATCAAATGCACATGACAGAAACAGCAAAGACTCAGAAATTAATTCAGATTTATTGAGGAGCTTAAGTTGGACATTATGATGACAAGCTCAGCCTACGGACACAACCCTTGGAAGATTTGTAAGCAAAAACCTAGAGACAGAAATTATGCTACTTAACTAGTTTCATGTAACTAGCAAGTTGAATGTAAACTTAAATTTATTTTGCTCAAATGAGAGAAATAATTGTCTTGGGATCTGTTTGAAACACTGTAGAGGTTTTGGGATACCCAGGCTGTGAAACGTCTGTGGCAAAGGCTGGTAGAACATGTGTTCATCCCATTACAGATTAGAAAAATGCATCATATTATGTCTGTACATCTTCAAACATTGTGCCAGATATGTGGAAAAGTAGTAATGGTTCTAGTGATTATTTGTTTCAGCAATAGCTTTGTATGATAGCAGATTGAGGTAAATACTGATGCCATATGAATATAAAACATGAATAGTACACAAATAGTGCATTTTTTCTGTTGCAGAAGTCTTACACTGTCCATAAATATCTATGTATTGGTCAGAGTACATTTCATAATAGTCTTGTGTCAATTTTGATTTGAAAAGTACAGGTACCATCATATATTTGGTATTTATGTGGCCTTTTTTTTTTTCTTTGTTAGGAGTCACCTTTTCTTCTTTTTTCCCCAGAAGTTATTTCTATAGTAATTTGAGAAGTAAAAGATTTATAGTTGAACGGGTTATCAAAAGTTGAGATTTATAGTCATTTAAATTAGGTAGCTTTGTAAATCATTATGACACAATTTAGTAATACTACCATTAACAGGGTTGGAGGGAGCAGCACAAGCAGATGATGATTTGGACACCTACATTTTTAACATGTGCAGGGTGAATATTTCAAGTGAGTTATTGGACAGAATTATTTAAAAACATGGCTAATAGAAGTTTCTAAACAATTTATGCTTATTTAGTCCACGTGTGGCAAAATAACCATAGAGTTTAAACAGACTGTACTGCTCAGGGTGATTTTGTATCTACTCAGTCACTGCAAAAGACAGAAAACAAGAAAATGTTTCAAAAGCGGCAGACTGGCTCCTCAGCAAATTCTTCATGCACAGCTGCTGATAGATAACCGTATTTTGCTCACAACTGAGACTCAGAGAGACAGATGGAAGAAATGTACTCTTAAAATCCACATTTTAAAAAAGAGAAAAGAAAAAGTTTAGTATAGAAGAATAAACTATTCCAAATTAAATTAAAATATGTGTTAGATAACTTTTCCTTTTTCTTTGGGACAATTCAAAACCAGTATTCAAAAACTGCCATTGCTATGTTATCCAGATCACAGCATCCCATCCAGAAGGAGGTAAGCCAAGGTATCTGGTCCCATATGAAAGTCTGAGATCTGGGAGCAGAACTAATAAGAGATGGAAGTACAGATTCTGCCCTCACATGAACCCGTCCGAGAGTGACACTGCCAAATGTCTCAGGATGTTCTCACCATCTCCATTCAGAACAGGGAAAATTACCAGAGCTCTTGTGAGAACAAGAAGTTTAAAGAAATCAAACTTTGAATGCCACCGACAGTTTCATTTTCTGCTGAAGAGGGAACTCCACCCATTCTTACTGTCACTGTTACTAAAATTCTGTAGCTTTTAGGACATTGTTCTTTTATTATCCCCATTACTACCCCAGAAAGAGGCTGCATCTGTTCCCAGATTTGAACTGAATATATCTCACACATCTGTCCCTCTCCTGCATTTAAGAATCTAGACATCTGTGCTGGTTTTGGCTGGGGTAGAGTTAATTTTCTTCATAGGAACTAGTATGGGGCTATGTTTTGGATTTGTGCTGGAAACAGTGTTGATAACACAGGGACGTTTTCGTTGCTGCTGAGCAGTGCCTACACAGAGTCAAGGCCTTTCCTGCTTCTCACACCACCCCACCAGCGAGTAGGCTGGGGGTGCACAAGAAGTTGGGAGGGGACACAGCTGGGACAGCTGACCCCAACTGACCAAAGGGATATTCCATACCATATGGCGCCATGCTCAGCATATAAAGCTGGGGGAAGAAGAAGGAAGTGGGGGACATTCGGGGTGATGGTGTTGGTCTTCCCAAGTAACCGTTACGGGTGATGAAGCCCTGCTTTCCTGGAGGTGGCTGAACACCTGCCTGCCGATGGGAGGTACCAAATGAATTCCTTGTTTTGCTTTGCTTGGGTGCATGGCCTTTGCTTTACTTATTAAACTGTCTTTATCTCAACCCACGGATTTCTCACTTTTAGCCTTCTGATTCTCTCCCACATCCCACCGGGGCAGAGTGAGCGAGCGGCTGTGTGAGGCTTAGTTGCCAGCTGGGGTTAAACCACAACAACAACCATGTCTATACTCACTGCCCCATGATGGACCAGTATCGTCTTAACACAAGGATTTCTCCAAAGAAAGAGAGAAGTTAACATTAAAAAAAAAAAAGGTTCCAGGCAGCTAGATTTTGTGTACTGCAGAAACCTATTACTGGCACACAGGACAAAAGCAGACAGCACAAATCATGAACTAAACTTAACAGTTAGCACCAAGTCTGCCTCCAACAGCACTGATCTCATTAGCAAACATAGAAAGCTTCTTCTGGTTCAATGCCAGCACAAGCTGCACAATATGTGCCTGAAATTATTTAGTACATCACAGACCGGAGAGGAAACAAAGATGGACAATGCTCTATTCACCTTCTCATCAGACCCCAGATTTCAGACAGGCATCCCAGATGAAACCAGCTTCATTACAGATCATTTATTTCAAAGTAGATATCAGAGAATAAGTATATCCACAGTTAAAGGAACTCTGATGCTTTTTGCAATGGTGGTAAAGATTCCACAGGTTTGTCACATTTAGAGATTTCAGATAAACAGAAGCAACAAGGTCAGGACCGAATTGCCAAAGCTCCTCTCCTCCTTTGCTTCCCTAAGACTAGTATAGGCACCCCAGATACAGGCATTACATGCAGTCCTGCTGTGCTCCTGGTTTCACTCCAAATGTCAAGGAGGACCTCACAAGCAAGCCTTATCACTAGCACAGTTGCCAGCTCTCTGGTAATAAGAATCCCAGTTCCACCAGTGATCCCAGTTCCACCACAATAACCTAACAGGTACTGGGTCATTCTCAGCCCACTAACAGGCACCGCAGCCAAGAACACCTGCTAACTCCCTGCCATTTGCTACCTTTGCCTGTGACACGCTGGGCTTTCCCAGCTTCCACATGGATCTCCAGTTTTCTGACACGCCAAGATAGATGAGGAGAGAAAAGTGGAAATGTGAGATAGAGAAAAATGAGAGAGAAAAATGAAGGCTGATACAAACAAGCTGAAAGATAAAAGATGCCTCAGAGTTTATCCTGCAGCTTTCCTGTAAGGTGAGAGTATTTTCTGTTCTTCAGTGTTGCTGCTTCATCTCAGTTCCTAGAGCTACTTTCAAATGATAAATCACATCTTCAGTCCCAAGTAACAACATGCGGCAAAGCTGGACATTAACTGCTGCAGCAACCAACCGCTCCTCTGTAAAGATCACACACAGCTCAGGAAGATTTTCTCTAACTCTAGTTCTGGCGAACCTGTGACCACTTGCACATCTGAATTCCTACGTGGGTTTATATTTATGCATCTCATGTATTTATTAAATATTCAGAACACTGAAGTACAAGGTGGTACTCATCTCCTCATCTGTCTGTATCATAAGCTCTTCATTGCCCTCAACACAAGAAGTAAACGTACTTGAAACTGTAAGTTAGGCCACAGAAGAGCAGACATAAAATAAAGAAAGGCAGGGACAAAATCAGAAAAGGACTGAATGAGATACAATTATGAAGAAACAACCATGGCAACAAGAGTATATTTCTATAAATAGGTTATTAGTAAAAAGAAGACTAAGAAAAGAGTTGGTCTGCTGCTCATAGAGGAAGAAAGCTGTCAGCAGAATACCTGAAAGAGATCAAAGCATCAAATTCCTTTAGCTGTAGCCAGTTTGCTAACACTAATAGTACCAACAACACATGGGTTAATATCTCTCCTTAGAAGAGGGAAAAAGACATTAGAGAGTAGCTGGACGTTTTCAGTTCACCTGGCCAGGCTGATTTCATCATGGGATACTTGAAGAAGTAGGTGGAAATAGCGTCAGGAGCATTAGAAGCTATCTCGCGGAGCTCAGGGACAGTGAATGATGAGGTCCAGAAAAAGGAAAAAAAAGTCATATCATGCTCTTACTTAAAAGAGGTGAATGGAGGGGCTAGGAAATTTCAGACTAGTCTGTGTAAATACTGTAGCAGCAGCAGAGTTTTGTAGATAGTGTAGAGATATACACCAGAAAGGGTTAATAGAGAGAAGTAATGCATTTCATTAAGCTAACTGATGTAACTATTAAAAAAATCAGAGAAGGTTTCAGGAGTGAAACCCTTTTTATAGTAGTCAGGAAAAATACTGGAGCAAATAAACAAACTACTTCAAAGAACTTAGAAGGAAAAAAGAGAGAGAGAGGGAGAGATGAGTAAAAGCCAATAATGGATTTGTCAAGAACAAGTCATGTCAAACTATTGTAATTTCCTTCTCTGACAAAGGAGCAGACGTGGCAGATAGGAAAAAATAAGTGCATGTCATATATCTTAACTTATTAAGGCTTTTGACAATGTCTCGCATGACATTCCCTCACACAAACAGGCTAGGGAAATACAGTCTAGATGAAACTATTCGAAGACGGGTGCAGAACTGGCTGGGAAAAAAACCTACACGCTCAAACCCAGCAGAACGTCACTGTCAAAATGAAAGATACGGAGAGCGGGTAGTGGGCTCTGCAGTCATCTGCGTGTCTCCGCCTGGGTCTGCTCCTACTGAGTATTTTCACGGGCAGCCTGAATGTGGGAATGTGAAGTGCATTTACTGCACCCGCAGGTGACAGAATGCTAACAGGGCACAAGCCATTTGGGCAACAGGAGAATTAAACAGACCCAAACCACAACCAGCCCACCTGGCTAACAGCGCTTATCCACCACTCTAAAAATGCCAGTGCCTTCAAGGACCCCCTGTCCTTGGGCTTAGCAGACCCTCTGAGCAAAGGGGGGAACAACAGAGAAATTTTTTAGACTGGATTTACACGTTTGAGGTTGCTCTAGGTTCAAGGAAAACTGTAAACTGTATGGGGAGCATTGCAGGAGGGTAGATATTGGGTAGATGAACTTTGGGAAGATAGACATGAACCAGGTGAGAGCCTGAGTTCAGCTGGAGAGGGGCTAGGCCAGGAGGCGAAGAGGGGCAGAAGACACGGCAGCGTGGCAAGAGTCCAGGCGCAGGTGCAGGCAGCAAATCACCCTATTTGTAATTAATCACGACTTCAAATACTGTCGCCTAGGAGAGTGTGCGCGTGTGTGGGTATAACAAGAGATTGATAGGCCACAAGACCCACGTACCTCAAACTCAGGCCGGTTGTCTGTGTAAGACATCATGGCTCAACATCACTTCCCTGCAGGTCTGACTGCATGCCACCGTGCCCTTCATGACAGACAGCTCCTTCTGGGCCATCCGTGAGCACCGGCACAACATCAGCTTGCATGGCCCAGGGGATGCCTGCACAGACCCTCATGGGTAAGTCTATCACTGATGCTGCTGTCTGCTCCCAATGTGCCTGCTCTTGCCTGTATTTCAGCCAAGAAAATCCCCGGCTGGCTTCTAGCTAAGCTCCCTGGGGCCATGGCAATCCCTTTCTTCTCCCTGAAGGGGTCCAGAGATCTCCGGTGAGAGAGAACCTGATAAAAAACTGTAACATTTGAAACTGCTCCATGATGGGAGTTTGAGAAGTTTGTTTACGCTGTGTCCAAGAATGATTTCATGCCACATTATGTTGAGAGTCATGGAAGTCCTGCTGGTGGATACACGTAAAACTTCTGGGATTTGGGGCATCCCTTCATTGTGGTTACATCTAAACTCCTGCTTGCAAATAATGCATAAAGTAAAAATAGCAAGGACAACCCCCCACATTACTAATTTGAATTTTTTCCTCCTATATTTTTTAATATAGAATCATTTGGTTGGAAAAGACCTTTAAGATCATCAAGTCCAACCGTACCTGTCCACTACCAAACCATGTCCCTAAGCGCCTCGTCTACCCATCTTTTAAATACCTCCAGGGATGGTGACTCAACCACTTCCCTGGGCAGCCTGTTCCAATGCTTGACAACTCTTTCTGTGAAGTTTTTCCTAATATCCAATCTAAACCTCCCCAATGCAACTTGAGGCCATTTCCTCTTGTCCTATCACTTGCTACTTGGGAGAAGAGATTGACACCCACCTCACTACAACCTCCTTTCAGGTAGTTGTAGAGAGCGATAAGGTCTCCCCTCAGCCTCCTCTTCTCCAGGCTAAACAACCCCAGGTCCCTCAGCCGCTCCTCATAAGACTTGTGCTCCAGACCCTTCACCAGCTTCGTTGCCCTTCTCTGGACACGCTCCAGCAACTCAATGTCTTTCTTGTCATGAGGGGCCCAAAACTGAACACAGTACTCGAGGTGCGGCCTCACCAGTGCCGAGGACAGGGGAAGGATGACTCCCCTGGTCCTGCTGGTCTCACTATTTCTGATACAAGCCAGGATGCCGTTGGCCTTCTTGGCCACCTGGGCACACTGCTGGCTCATATTCAGCTGCCTGTTGACCAACACCCCCAGATCTCTCTCTGCCAAGCAGCTTTCCAGCCACTCATCCCATACTTTAAATGATCCAATGAAAATGTTGCTGTTATCTGATTGACCAAAGAGTCTTTAGAGGCACCAGTCAGGAAGACTGATGGGGTGGAGAGCTATTGCAAAAGCCACTGACAAGGTAAATATTGACATCCTAATAACTGGCATTAGCTTCTGAAATCACATATTAGGTACAGTAAAAATTATCAGTGCAGAAATTATTATTGTAGCTAAGAGGCAATCCCTGAAAAACACTATTCATTTTAATGGCAAATTACTGGATAAGTCTCAAAGCTGAAGGAGGAACAGTTGTAGCTAGCACTCCTGTATAAAGTGACACAGATTTATAGCCCATAGGATGCAGAATTTTGTATCTTACACAGACCAAGTACTGCTATGTACAACTTAGGTTTGCTCAGCTCTTGGCCAAGGAAAAATAATTCGTACTTCTATTCTGCCAGGGAAAACCACTGCAAAGGCAACAGGAGTGGGTAAAATGAAGGAAAAAAGAAAAAGAAGGAAAAAAAACAACCCAGAAAAATCAACGCAACTATATTTACAGAGGTCATTTTTCCTGTCCTATCCCAGCGGAGAGGTATGACGGAGCCCTTTATTAGAAACTGAATAGCAAAGAATACACTGCAGAATAATCACAGTTAATTTGCTTTTATATATGCAAAAACATAGAGCCAATATTTTTAAAATACTTTTATTCATCTGCTGAACGATATAACCTAGCTCCTGTTTATCAAGCAAGCTATCTTTGCTCACCAATATTCCAGCTGAACTTTAAAAGAGAAACAACACACAGAAAGAATTTACCTCCACTAAAACTTGGAGAGGGATGCTTATCTTTAAAGTACACATAATTTTATTATGATTGTTGAACTGGTGCATTACCTGCAGCTTTTACCACCCAGAAGTCATTGCTTTCCACAAATGAACAGTAAACATCAGTGACATGGGCGCGCACGTTTTGCACTAGATTTGGTGCCATGAAGCAAATGAACGAAGCTCATCAAGTTGCTTATCTCAGGATTGTTTTTACAGTTCACATCCAGCTGAGTTTACAGTGTAGCAGCAAGCAAGGGGTACAACAAAAGCATTTCACAAAGGCAATTTGAAAGTGTAATCGGTTTAAGTCACTGTCAAAGCCAACAGGGGCACAAGTTTATAGGACAACTGGCACAAACACTACTTGTATGAAAACTACTGTGCATTTGACTACATGGAAATTAGCGTGTAGTGGCAGGCTAACAACACAGTGAGTACCATATCATTACAAGATTATAGCCTTCTGAACCACAAGGCAAGAATACAGGTTATATGCTAATTAGTTTTGGATCTACTAAAGGTAATTACATGGTAATCTCCACGTAGTTACACGGTCGTTAATAGGAAACCCTATTAACTAATCATATAATTAAAGAGTAATTGCATGATACTCCTGCCCTGTGACATCCATGGTGGCCATATAAATTAAAACTGATGGAATTTCACGGCATAGCCTGTTCCTGTTATCAGACGTTAGGGCAATACCATGCCTCTCAAGACACTGAAGTAGACAGGAAAATGTACCAAACGTCAGGGCTCTTACCGCTCTCTCAATACACACAAAATAGTACCTCATACCCAGAACCACTGTTCATTTCCACAAAATTACTAGAAAGGGAACCTCACCATGTTCTTTGGGTTTGTCCTCACTTCATTTTCCTCTTTCCTTTTTTTCCCCCACTTTTTTCTATAATTTCAGTTTCTGTAGCCTCTCAATCACAGCCATCCTGTCTTTTCTGTCAGCATGTTTAAGGCAGCACAGTCACCTGTTGCTCCTTCACCTTCATTTGCTCAGAATTTTTTTTCCCTTTTCTTCCTCTTACAAAGTTTTCAGTAATTTTGCTACTTTTTTCTTGTGAAAACTTGATCAGCTCTTCTCCTTCTTTATTTTTCCTTTCCCCTCTTCTGCTTTCTTTTCCTAGGGAGTCTCTTTGTCTCCTCTCCTTTCTGCAGAGGACACTGCCACCCAAATAATAAATAAAGTTACTGAAACTGTCCCTTCAGACTTTCCAAACCCAGGACTGCAGCCAGCGAGGCTCCTCCATTTTCCTTCCACTGGCCAGGCATCCTTTCTGCCCGTCCTCAGCAGAAGTCGCACGCTGCTGCCACACTCTTCTCTCCAGGCTGATACTTAGACAACCTTTCTAACGATTCCTAACAGGTCACACCACCGACCACAGCAAAAGTTGCACAGCACAGCCAGCTGGAAAGAGGAGGACGAGCAATGCATCAAAATGTCTCTCGCATGAACTGCTGATGTTACAAAAATTGTTTCATCCCAGAGTGGACTGAAAAATTGGAACTTCCCACAAAACAGCATTAAAAATCCAGTAAATCGAAAATCAAAACATTTCATTCTTTTGTCTCTTTTTTTAATATGCATTTCATGTTGTACCAACTAAAATCATATTAGTTATAAAAATTATACAATAGTATAATCTACAACAAAAAGCAAGTGAAAAAAAATCAAAATCAATGTCCCCTGCACAACTTATTCTCAATGAATAATCATTTTTCAAAAGAAAAAGGTCTGTCCAAAAGTTTCCAACCATATGTAATACTAAGCCTGTTTCTGGGGCTTCCCTAGCGTGTTGGGGATGCAGAAATCTCCATTCAAAAATGTGAAAGCAAGTGAAACGTCAGACTAATAAACGGCTAAGAGCACAATGTGCAATCATCCATGATACCATGGACTGTGAAAGGACTATGCACTCTGCTTACTTTTAAAATACCAAGTCCCATTCACTGCCCTACTGAAGCCCAAGCCTCAAAATGTTGCTGAGCCCCCCAGGAAGGAAAGAAATGCCCCCCCCCCCTTTTTTTTGGTTGACAGACCTCATTCTGCCTGACCAGAGCACAGTACCAACAGCGGGTACTGCTCCATCCTCAGCAAGTGAGGAACAAAATAAACATGGGTACGAATATTGAAGAGAAGGAGAGCTCCTGCAAGCTTCACTGCAGTAAAAAGGTAAGCGAAGCTATGGGTCAGTGCAATGCTATAGGAACATATATATATATATAGCTAATAATACTGTCCATAAAAATAGAATAGACAAAAAAAAGAAAGCAAAAGTGATGATCGATGGTATGATTCAATACAACCAATGCCCTGTTCTCACCTTTCACTTTATTATTTCATATTTGTTCCCTCTTTGCTTTTTATAAAGATCTAGAGCTGGATTTGCCCAACAATAACCAAAGACCCTGGGGAGTCTGCTGTTACCCTTGAACTGCCCACTGCAGCCTGGAGAGCGAGCTGTGCTGAGAGGGAAGAGAGCCCAGATAAGTGCCTAGAAAATACATTAATTTGGTCTTTCTAGTATGCTGAGCCTCTCTTACACCTTGGTGGGAGACACAGCTGCTTCTGTCCTCCCACCTGAGGGGGTTCGAAGGAACATGACAGGCTGGATCCAGTCCATTGTGCCAGTGAACCAGTGATGCTAGGAAGTACCATTCCTTTCAGTAAAGTTGGCCCACAACTTTTAATTGTTGTTAATCTCTTTAGAAGGGATACTGCAATGCCTGTGAAGTTTAAAGGTAGAGGTAACATCTTTCGTTACACCAATTGGTAGAGTTGGAAAGCCTGGACAAGTTTTGGGGTTTCTTTGGTTCTACAGCAGTACTGCAACATCAGTATGTTGAATTTATACTGAAGCTTCTGTTTCTAACCAAAAGGCAAACTTTGGCGGTTGAGGGCTTCATCAGTTTTTTCCAGCTCTCCCAGCCGATCTCCTAAAAGATACTCTATCCACCTGCAAACTTCACGTTGCTTATATTGTTGGTCAATCACAACTGCAACAAAGTACTACCTCAAGCAGAGGCAGCCCCACCGTGCACTGCTGTTCCAGCCTGAGAAAGCAGTATGTGCAGGTTGGGTCTTGATCAGGCTGAATGAGACTCCTTGGTTACACCCCACCGTGAATCACAGGTCACAGGGGTAGGGCGCCTCATTTTGTGTTAGGGGTATCATACTCACGGCATCACCCTGTTAGAACGCCAAATGATACCATCTGCTCAAACTAAAGAATTGGGGTTTTTCTTAATTTCTTTTTCATCTTACTTGACGTACATTTCAGTCCCATAAGCTCCCAGTATAATCCTCCGAAATACAGGTTCAGAGGCCATTGTGAAGCTAAAGGGAAGCGGGGGAAAGTGCCAACTCAATGCTTTCATGGCCATTTCTACCTTGGCATTGGAAGGGAAGGGAGGCGGTGTGCAAGCCACGTAAAGCACTCCCAAGTCTCAGGGCAGGTTTTACGTCCTGGATCTCTGGGCACCTAATGGTGGTTCAGAGAGAGGAAAAGAAAGGACTGTACATGTCAGGAGAGTTCTCTGAAAGGGAATGTGACACTGAAAAATTATGTCTGATTGTGAAGCATTTTGGCATGGAAACAAGTCTGCTGGGCCAGCAGATTCACAGTACACAGCAGTTCCCACATGTTCAGCATTAATGGGCAGCTTGCTAACTAACAGTCCCCTAAGAGCAAGGGAACGCATTAGCATATGGACTTGGCATCTAGGTTAGTCATTGCCGAGTCAAATGTCTGGACAATTAAGTAAAGCTAAGCAGCAAGCATGAGTAGCTCACAGTATTACTTTAATTCAGAGATAACAAAGACTTATTAATTAACAGCAGTGATTACTAGAGTAAAAGAGACTATGAACTTCTCTTTTTTCTTTGCACTATAAAAGTCTGTATAAAAGTCTGCACACTGTGCTGATATTGACACTCTTCAGAAACGCAATTCCATTTTATTAGCATACAGAAATAAGCTTCCAAAGCAGATTATGGTTTATTAAAGGACACTGGAGTGAAGAGATGATTCTCTCCATCGCTGCTTCTCTTTCCACCACCATTGGCAGCATCATGACCCAGTCTCACAACACCCACTTCAGCCCCAAAGCCGTTACAGCGGTGCCTTCTTTCTCCTTTCTCTGTGCAGCTCCAGGTCCCTGCTTTTAGCAGCTGTGGAGCTGTTTGAAAGCACCACAGGCCTACTATCCCAGATGCAACCTGTGAGGGAGCTGAGGAGGGGAGCAGCACAGCTCCTCACAGGCACAGAGCTAGTGGTTCTCTGAGCTCCCAAAACAACTTTTACTCACTGATCTGATCAGTATTTCAAATATCCATTATCTCACAATTTATTAAATAGTTACAAAATCTCCAGAAACCCTGAGGACACCATGACTGAGGAGTACCCAGGGGTTGGTGATATGTGACAAGTATGGTCAAAACTAGGTGCACCAAAGCCTAATGGAAATGGAAACCAGCTGGATGTTTGAAAAACCAGTGCTTTCCTAGTCTGTGTGAACAGTCAGTCACCCTGGGCTCTCAGGGTGGAAGGGACGTCTCACACACATATGAATAGTACAAGAACCTTATGGTGAGCTTTAAGAACTGTCACTTGCTACAAGCAGCAATTTTGGGCCATACCTCTAAATTTATATGGAAAACACACTGACTCACTTGGCAACTGTGATCAAGACATTTTACCTGGCCAGAAACACCAACCTTTACGTGTTTAGTAGACACCAGTTATTAATGCTCATGCTGTGAATATGCTTCCTTGTGTGTCCTCACTTTCATCTCTCCCTCTATCCTGGATGGGAACATCTCACCTCTTCGCCCTTTATCACACACAATGGCTGTTGTTGCTGGGGAGCTCTTTGTGCTAGCACTCTTTCATCAGACCAAGGAAGAAGAAAGCAAGAGGAAGTACAAATAGGAAAGCATTACATATGGAGAAAAACCCTGAACATAAAGTCAAAAAAGTAAATTCATATGGATCAGTCACCCCTTCACCTCTCAGGTTGCTTATGCACATTTGAGACAATGCCTGAATCTGAGGACATTAGGAGCACTGTCAAGATGAAGGATTCTAAGAGAAGGTAAAGAGCTCAGCAGAATTTATTAACATATAATCAAATTTAATTTTTTTAAATTTAAAATATTTATAAGCCCAGCAGAAGCAGGGCCCAGGACTGGGGAAACAAAGGCAGAGAGCCTGTTTGTAAGTATTTTCAAATTAAAAAAAAAAAAGTTTAATTACATGGACAAAAAACGAAAAAAGGTAGACGTAGAGGTTGTGTGTGAGCCATGTAAAGTAACTCCTAGGTCTCAGGGTAGGTTTTGCTTCCTGGATCTCTGAACACTTGATGCCAGCCTAGCAAGAAACAGAACTTGGACTAAGAGATGCTATAGGCATGGGAAGATTGCAGCGCTGGTAACTGGAGGAACAAAAGGGATAAGAAGGTAGGAAGGAGGGGAGGACAGGAGCTAGAGAGAAGGAAGGAAGAGAAATGGAAATTAACATGTGAAGACTTGGTTTTATTCAGTCACCACTTACTGATGAAACACTGTTTTTCCAGAAGGTTCCCAACCAGCTGGTGTCTTATGCATCAGGGATACAGCTTATTTCAGTCTCAATGTTATATGTAGTGATCTGCTTGGTACAAACAGCAGAAATCAGAGCAATTAGGTTATTGCATAGAGTCCTCACCAGCCATTTCATTCGAGGGTCAGTAGGAAGTTAGACGCAGCGCTGAGAACAACCACCCATCCAGCATCCCGTCCCTGCCTGGTACTCCTGCAGCACCCACGCCCATCAGGGCAGGTCTGGGCCTCCTGCAAAAGTAAATACACAGCTTGCGCTATTCCAGGAGGGCAATTTTCTGTGTTTGTCTAATGTCAGAGGGGATGAGGATGTTTGCATCCAGCAAAGTTCCTCATTTTTTCACTCTGGTCCATCTAATTCAGGAGATAGGTGAGCTCCTTCAGAGAGTCATCCTGTCTGAGATCTTCATTCACTTAATATTTATAGTTTGTCACACTGCAGCCACTGTCTGTTTGCTGCCACTGTCTGGTTGCTGCCACAGGATTTCCTCTTTCACCGATTAGCCCTATTTACAACCTTATTCATCCAATGGCCACAGCAGCTGCACTAAAATAGGGCTACAGAAAGTTAATCCTTTCTGCCAGCATCCAAGCAATAATCTAACAGCAATGGGGTTTTGCCCTGTATCTCCACAACCTGCAATTTTGCCAGCTTTCACAATTTCATTAAAATACTCCTAATTTTTTTTTCTCCTTATACTGCAGCTCTGGGATTTTATTATGTTGACTTCCATTAACACAAAATGGTAAGGTACTAGTCTCCACAGCTGCAGAAACCTGTGAATACAGTCTCACATAGAGTCTCAAAAACTGCAGACAAATAAAAAGGTTTTGTTTGTTGGCTGTTTTTTTCAGTTCTCCCTAAGCAGATCATGAGTTTTATGCAGCCTGATGGTTTGCAAATTTGGTTTTGGCAGTACTGAACTTGGGATCACCCTGAGTCAATATTAGCTCTGGACTTTCTGTTCTCACCTTCACTTTTGTTTGCCTAGAACTGGAGGTCACATCCAGAAATATAAACCACGTTTTAAAATATTAACTTTTTTGAGACCTTATACTGACTTTATTTTAGCCGCTCTGGCCTGGAAATAAAGCCAGAAAAGCCCAGCGATGACTGAATTCTCTCTTTACAGCACCAGCTGGTGCCAGCGGAAGTCTGTGAGGGCTGTTTGAAAGCTGCCACAGAAGAACCTTTTGGTATCTGAAGTCATCTGGTTTCAAGTTGGATAAAACAGTGTTTTGCACTTGCCTGTCATTTCTCCTTTCTTGCTTAGCTTTAACTGGCCCAACTTGTGCAAATACACCAAGCACTCACATGGTCGGCGGCTCCGTCAATCACTCAGATCCCTGTTTTGATAACGCTCCCTCTGCAATGCTGTTTAAAGCAGTAGGTCAGAGAAGAGACTTCAGGATTTGAAATCTTCCATTAATTCACATTGTGCAGAAAATCAGTACTCAGCAAATGTCCAGATGCCCTGACAGGCCATACACAGACTGTGCCAGCTTGATAATTATGATTTCTTTAGTAGATATGCCATGCATATAAGGAGGTTTATCATGCCTAAAAGCATATTGGAAACAGAGAGGTTATAGCTAGCTCATCAAAGCTCCAAGTCACAAGGAAGTAACTTTGAAACACAAATCCAAGTGGTAAAAACGTAAGCTCTACTAACCACATCTCAGTATGGAAAAAGAAAAAAATCAGTAACAGCCATCCGAAAAAATCTGGATGTCTGGACTGTTGCAGGCTAAGGCCATCATCCTAATGAAAATCATAAAGCAAAACTGAGTACTGGTTTTGCTTCTTTAAACTATTCACAGTCAACGGCGACCTTCCAGGGTTGGGTTCCCTGTTCAGCATTTCACTGTCTCATTGTATTGAAAAGATGTTTTCCTTGACCTTTGCAGTTTCCCCTGTTGTGTGCTACCCGGTACCTTGATAGAAAATATAGATATATACCGCAGATACAAAGAGAAAAAAAACCAAACTGCAAACTATTTTCTCACTTCTCTAAAAAGAAAAAAAACCTCAAACATAAATTCTTAATGCTTTTTACAAAAAATAATCATTTATTAGGCAGCATGTGCTCATTAATAAATTACAAGGCAACCAGATGTAGAAGTCACTTTCAATGTGTTGTTGAAGGTGTTTATGCTAATAAGCATGAGCATAAGCAGAAGCATTTTTAGATGTTTGTTTGCATGGGGAAAATACTAGAATAAGGCTGTGCCAAGCAACTTTGAAACGGAAGTGATGGATAGTTACCTATTGTTCTTAAAGAATATCTGGCAGTATTTGTTCACACACACTCAAGATGACCTTTCCTCTTTAGAAGTGATTTCCACTCACCATTTTCCAAACCAATTGGTTGGCAGCCCCCTATTCTACAAAAATGCATTTCCATCCTTACATGAGTCATATCTAGACAGCTGAATCGATATAAATAATACCATTTTAATAGAAAAAGTATTTTAATTGTTCTGTGAAAGCAATACTAAATCACAAACTTTTTTTCTTCTTTTACTACCTCTGGCATAACAGAAAGAGTTAGGGTGGTGAGGAGAAAGAAAAGTGCTCCCACCTAAAGGAATAGGAAAATCGAATTCTTCAAAAATGTTGAAGTAGGGCCTTCATTTGGAGCTGAAGAAGGTATCTCTTATATCACAGCTCTTTCAGAAATACATTTTGTTCCCCAAAACAAACTCCAGGTTAGCACAGAGGAGCATGAGGCATGGCAGGACTGTCCACTGCAGGCGGGCGCAGGCAGTGACACCAGCGATGCCTGAGTGCAGGCATTAGGCATGGATGTTTACAGTCAGGTCTATGTGCAAAGTACATACGACAGCATACAGGGTTTAGGTGGAGTATTATTAGGCACAATACATAAATAAAGGTACCATGTACTGTGTCCTTACATAAAAGTAGCTACACAAATGCCTTGTTGTTTTATGTATACTGAAATTATAGGCACAGAGGAATCTGGACTGAAAAAGCTTCCAAATAGTTTTGGTAGCATGGTTTGCATCCCCTCCTAGAGACAGGTTTACACCTCTTCACAGGCATTCGGTTAGTTCAGACCTGCAGTTCCCTGGAGCAGGGATTCTTTTGTATGCCAAATTCGACCACGTGGGTATTTTTTGTAGAAATATTATACCTTCTGGGTATGCAGGCACCAGGTATTCAGGATGCAAATGAAAATGGTATCTTTGTACAAACTGTATTTAAGGTAGCTGTATCAGAGATTGAGATAATTCCATTCCTTCTGTGTATTTTTTTAACACTACAAAATTGGGCTAAAGCCCAATTTTCCTCCTCCTGGTGACAGCCACCTAATCCAAGCTGTGATCTATGCCATCTCCTTGTATTTTATTTTAGCAATATAACAGAGTGGATTTCTCACATGACACATCTACAAAGTTTCCTTGCTTCTGCTGTTAACATTTGTGACAAATCTATTTGTTTTGTAGATCTCGGGGGAAGACTCCAGGGTCTTCCCTTTGAGATGATCAAGCCATCTCAAAACTAGACAAAGAAACCCAGAGGTTGCAAGGCAAATCTCTTCTTCAGTACATACTGTGGTACTTTACCTAGCCACGCCAACTGTGCTCTAAAATGGGTGTGGAGAATTGCTCCCTTTTCTTTTTTGAAATC
This sequence comes from Balaeniceps rex, assembly GCA_013401315.1. Classification (NCBI taxonomy): domain Eukaryota; kingdom Metazoa; phylum Chordata; class Aves; order Pelecaniformes; family Balaenicipitidae; genus Balaeniceps; species Balaeniceps rex. The sequence goes on along the minus strand of VYZW01010817.1, from coordinate 61,553 downwards.
TCAACACTAGCATAAGCTGGGTCACAATAATGTTGTTACAAATGTAAATTGCAGCATATCCTGAAATATAAATTGTATGCTTTTAGAAGAGAACATTACAAAAACATAGTCACAATCAATTAGTTGGATTTAGAAGCAATTATATGCAGTATATATCCTATTATTATATATTTAGCAAAAGATCTGAAGCAATTGCACACCTCTCTATTTTTGCCAAAGCCTTTCAAATTCACGCACATAATAGGAACTGCAGAAATAATTTTAACAATGATCCTGTATACAACGTACTAAAATTTGGAATAAAAATCCTGCAATTCATTCCAAGTTGAAAATCAAAGCCTTAATATTATCAATTCTGTTTTGAAAAGGTAAAGAAAAATGTGTACATATTTTAGAAGAATAAATAAATGTCTTGAAAAAAGCTTCTTTTAACATATTGTATGGGTAGGCATTAAATATGAAATTATCAGGGAACATAAGTTTCTTGGTAGCTGTCATGAAGATAAAGCCAAGAAAAAAGGGTATTTTCTGGTAAAGAACTAAATTAATGGAATCTACCTCAAATGACTATACTGCTTGGATTGGTGCATTCTGAAAGTCTTCACCCAAACGTTGCTGCCGGCTCCAAAACCTCCTGCTATTTAGAACTTATACCTAAGACCTAGCTCGATGTTCTCTACTGAATAACTGAGTCATTTAAAGAAAGCAGAAAAAGGTAAGAACCAGGGAGGCTTGGGGTTTATTCAAATAATGAAAGACAAAAGAAAAGTCAATGAAAAGAAAGTCATTGACTTTTGAAGGGGAATATTTTTTATGAAAAAAAGTGTTCATTTTTCTTGTATCTGTCTCTCTGCAGATGCAGTTTACATGCTTTGTGTGGTTAGTTGCAAAGAAACAGTTCAGCAAATTTCTAACAAATATAATCGGATTTTTTTAATCCTATTCCTATCGAAGATAATTAGATAATCACAAGATAAACAGCTATGTGCTGTTTCATTCTTTTACAGCCACTTAAAGAAACAACCTTGTTGATGGAGCACAAGGACTAGGCAATGGTAGTCATCCTACCACAAAATTGTTTGTGCAGAGCTGCTGAAGAGTTTAGCGCCGTGACTCTACTCTGACATTAAAAAGGTGACTTTGCATGATGCAACAGCTAAACATATTTGTGACCTGTAAGCTCTCTGCAATGCAGAATGAACCTTAGGAGTAGAAAAACCTGCCCCCAAGCCACTTACTTTCTTTTAGATTAATAAAGGCTGTTATTTCAGCGCCAAACAGAACAGCGAGATTAACGTTATGAGAAGAAACATCCCCTTGTTTTGGGAAGTTACGGCAGGAAGGGCGATTCTCACAGTCGTGAGAAAAAAAAGTGACATTTCTCTTTGGAAGAGAGGACCTAGGTCAAATTTCTAAATTGGAGAATAATTGCCTTAGTTACACGTGTGAGAGCTTCCCTATACAACCACAACTCTACTCCTCCTGCTCTCCCTCTTCCTTTCCTCCTAGTGAAAACCACACTTCTACAGGACATTTTTCTTTAAACAAAACCTGCAGTTAGTTTGCAAACACACATAGGCTCCTGTGTATCTCTGTATTTCTGTGTGGTCCCAGTACTTGCCTTTGCATGCAGGGCTTCGTCCCTTGCCGAAAACCATCACTACCTTCCCCTTCCATTGGTGTGGCACCCGAGCAGATCACAGTGCTGGGCAGGGTGTAAAAGGAGTCTGTAATGCCTGGATTTGATTTACAGCCTACAGAGAATTAAAGGGTGAAATCCATTAGGAAGCAGCAGGGATGGGCTGTGCCCTCATCGTGGGCTCTAGGAGATGAGCCTTGCTCAGCCTCTCACTGAGCCCTAGGGCTGGTAGCCTGTTCCCACAGCCCACCCTGTCTCCCAAGGGGTCACTTGGTTGGGAAAATCTCCCGTACTGACAAATGTTAGGAAAAGCACCTCCACTTTATAGCCCTCACAGTGAATTAAGGGGGCTGATTTTCCCCTTTCCAGAGGGAGCTAGCGTTTTGAGCCGCTGTAACGCAAGGAAGGGAGTCGGTCCAGGGTGTATCTTACAAACACCAACATTTACCGAATGTTTTGCAGTCCATACGAGCGTCCCTTCAGCAGGGCTGCTATCAGAATCACTGCACCAGACTGTGATGAGCCAGCATGCTGCTGGGGGCCTGAAGCAGAGCAGCACTACGCCATACTTGCTTTGCACGAAGCTGGGCGAGTCAACAGCATCGCACAACTGAAACAATAGCCTTGGTACCACAGCCCATAGCGCCGTTAGGCTGAAATCTGGATCGGTTTGCAGAGTGGGTGTCCCCCAGAAAGAGACGCTAGTCTGCAGTTGATTGCTAACTGCTAGAAAGACGCTTAAACTGCATCTAACCCTCTGAAAGCAGTGTGATTTTCTGCTGTTGTCAGATGACTTGACATTGCTTACACCAAAACAACAGCTGAAGAAAACATAATGACAAACACTGGTAATGAGCAGTTAATACAAGCTCCAGGATGAATTAGCTTTGACAGTATTTCTGCTCTTGTGGAATCGCTGCTTCACAAGAGTATCTTCCAACGTAGCTCGTTAAAAGAGCACGAATGCTCAAAACTCCCTTAGGGGAAGCAAGGCTTGAAGTGAGCCAGGCAGAGGTTTCCTGGGAGAGATGATGGATGAATCAGTGCAACTTCTGTAACATGTGCCTCCCCCATGCATAAGCAGAGCTATGCGCCTCAGATTGGAGGTCCGTCAATGATTTTTGGACCACCTGCCAAATTAAAGTCTCAAATGTCTTACAGGACAAAATCCCTGGAGGTCAGCATTCAGCAATTTCAAGGGTTGAATCAAATTGTTTGTGTACAGTCATGCCAATAAATTGATCTTAATCAAAATGCAATAATCCTCTCGAAGAGTAAGGCATTCATTGCTAGGAAACTTCACTGCTGCCAGCCTTGTCAAGCAGTTAACTGGCCTCCTACGGAGAGACAGTGATCCGGTTCTCCCCAACACATCACAGGAGTGAAATGAATTCTTTTTTACAACTAGAGATTAGAAGTCCTAATATTTCTAATTTGCAGAGATCACTTCTCTTAGAGCTTGGCTTTGAGATGCAGGCAACTTCTTACCTTCTCTGTGCTACAATGCAAACAACAAATCATCCTCTTTGTATTTTACATTGACCACTTCTTCTCCATGACTGCCAGGCTCTATTATTTTATGTTTTAGTAGCACTAAGCTAGAGAGCACAGGTTACAGAAAAGGTGCATTTCATATGCCCCATCAGAAACTATAAAACTGTATCATAAACGGTTTCCTGAGTTTTGTTTCTTAGTTGAACATATTAAACACTGCCACTTCTTGAAAAGAAAACTGTTCTTTTTAAAGATTATGAATAACACACTCTCAAAAGAGCCTGGAGAACAATAAAAGCGTATTAGACATGTCTTCACATTTTGCTATAAGTATTGCTTGACAAGCACTGTTAGAATAAGTAAAGGATTTTTCAAAACGTACAATTAGTTAAAAAGAAACCACATGTGTATTTCTTCTCCTTTTTTTGCAGTTGAGCCCCAGTGGAAAGCAAGAGAGGTACTGCGTGCATGAAAGCACAACAGGGCATTTTCATAATATATACAGGGGGAAATAATTATCTATTCTACAAAGTGCTGCAGTAAGTAATATTACTAAAATAATCAGTGATCAGTCTGTTAACAGGCAACCAGGATATAACGACGTGAAAGTATCAGGACATATTCAACGTAATTGAAGAATAATATGCAACATAGGTTTGGGTGAAATGTACACAGAAAGCCCACTTAGCTTTTTATGATTACAATAACACAAATAGTAAAAATACAGTTTATCAAAGCCATGTGATTTCAAACCGCTAATTTACAATGCTGCAAAAGAGGGGTCTTCCTTGCGAAAAGGCCAGAGAAACAGTAGAGAGGTTCCAGCTTTCCTCCAAGTTTCCTTCCTTCCTTGTTTCATGCTCAAACATAACATGAAGGCTATTTCCACATACCATTTTATCGACCCTCAGTTATCCCTGTGCTCCAGCAGGCCCTAGTAAGTCCTTTGCGGCAAGGAGGAGAGCGGACGGCTCTGCCACGCTCTCCCAGTGCCCATGCAGAGCTCTTCCCAAAGCGACAGAGTTACAAGGCTACGGTGTCATTGCTAGAGTGTCATTCTCCGTGCAGGATTTTATCTTGTGAATGGTAACACTTCAGACATGCAGGGCCACACATCGCCTACAAATAACGCAGCATTACTCAAATGGAAAGTAAATCAAAGCAGCGATCATGGCCTGTAACAGCTGCCAGGTGCAGCCAGGTGCAATTTAAGAACATGTATTACTCGCAGCAACTGTCCTTCTACACAGAGAATACCAGCTACTAACAAATACCGACCAGTGCCAGCCCCGGCAGGGATATTGTACAGTCTGATAAGAAGCACTGATACATTACGGAGCAAGTAGATCCCTGTTTTCCTGGGGAGAGCAGATCACAATGTGAAGAATAAACATTTTGGTGAGTCACTTCCCTTGTTAGGGACACGCGAACACACAGTCTAAAGGTTCAACACTGTCGCCGTTTAGGGTGTGACTTTTCTCAATAGCAAATCACAGAATGAGTTTGGAGGTCACTTAGGAAGTGGAAACTTCTGCGGCACTATTTGAATGCTCCTGGCTCCTCCAGCGTCAGTGCACGTACACACTGCATGAGAAATCTGGGTTCAACAGGTATGTTTTCATGATCCTCAACCGTGACAATAAACTCATGTGCTTCTCAAATGTCCTTTGCATTTTATCTGCCACAGTTCATTATCATTCCCATGCCAATGACGATGAGGTTAAATAAAGGCATTCGTATACAAAAAAAACAGAGCTTCATGTTGCTTGTGTGTTTGTATTCTCAAGATCTCATTAGCGCCTGGTTAGAAGAGTTCCAATCTGACTATCCAAAACTATGTCCAGTTGGAATCTTATGGTGACTGTAGTTTCTGAAAACTAAACAGAAAATAAAGAACAACCTCATCGTTCATCATTTTGCTTTGAAGAAAATTATATAATCTCACTTCAAAGCATGAAATTCCCTCTAGGAGCCCTTGTACATAAATCTTTTTATCTTTATCTGACCGCTGACAGTAGTAAAGTGCTGGAAAAGGCAACATGAAACACTTTGTCTAGAAAAAAATGATTGGAATAGGATGACACTTCAGGTTACCGTATGTTAAGCTCTGGTACAGTAATTCAGTAAGGCACTCAAAATGAATCCTTGGTTGTTGGTATCACCCAACTGTCAGGAAAGTACTCTGCAGTGATTATATATCTTGCTGTTGTACTCAACTTCAGCTCCTGTGGTAAAGACAGCTAAAATGCTAACTTTGATAAACAACCACCCTGGAATGGCACGTTATCTGATGTAAAACGGACTGACCAAGAACTGAGACGTCCCGTTTCTCAAGTAGCGTTCTGTGGCAACTGTTTTCAACTACCCACTTGTAAATGTATTTTTCAATAGCCTCCCTAACATGCACAAATTGTGTCATGAATGAGGGCTCTGATGATCTGCAGAGATCTGATGATTCTGTCCTGCCATCCTTCTGCAGCACCAGGATCAACACGTCCCCGGGGTGCCAGGCACCCCAGGTCACACATTCCCTGACTGCACATTTCTGGCAGAAGTGGGACAGATACATTCCCAATTTTATTTCTGACAGTATAAAAGTTTTGTTTCCTTTCATATGCCAGTCACACTTACAAACTAGTAAGACATCCCCTGCTTTGCCCTGACCCATCTCCCTTCACTAAAAATGTAATTCTGCTTGCATTTTTGCTGTGCCAAACAAATTCCTATTGCTTCCTGGCTCGAGGTCATTCCAGGCAGATACTGGTACGTCATCCCTCTTCCCTCCTGTCACCAGCTACTGCAGATTCATATGCAGGATTCCGTACACAGGCACTATGCTGAATAATACTACTGAACTTGTCCGAGTCATACTTTTTGTGAAAATGGCAGACCTTTTCAGCCAGCAGAAAGCAATCCATTTCAACAGCAGAGTTTTTCCAAATGTCTTTATTAGTACGACTTCCTTAAAAAACATACTTAAAAAGTGTAAAACCAGGAATGTTTTATATAAATTACTCTAGCGTGTACTGCTTTCAAAGTTCATGAGCTACAAGATCTTAATAATTAAAAGGCATTTTATCAGCAGTTTCATTTTGTATTAGTGAAGATGTTTTCCCATCAGGGTAACAAAACCAACAACGTTCACCGAGGCAGCGATTACAATTTGCTATATTAACCCAACAGGGGAGAAGGCATTCAGCATCAAACAGCCCTGTCATTTCTTTCTCTAGAGGAATAACTTTCTAGATGCGTTACCAACAGTCAAGGAAGACTGCTTTACAAAAAAAGTTTTATTTACACTGTAGAGAAATTAAGCCAAAAGTGAAGTAGCAGTGTCTGTGTTAATACGAAATGCATTTGTGAAACACGCATTTATAAAAAAGTGCAAACAAGCAACAAATTCACAGGCTTTCTAAAAGCTTAGGATATTAAGGCATTACAAAAGAGATGCCAGTAGTGCTGGCACTCACGAATAAACGTGGGTTTATCAGACTAAGTTTTCAAAGCCTAGATGTTTACCAGGCACATTTTCCCAGCCTTTTAACGCTTGCTTTAAAAAGTAACTCTCCAAAATAGCCATTGGGTCCTATTATCCTGCAGGAGGAAGTGGGGAGTGTGAACCCAAACCTCCCCGACTCCATCTGACATGCAATTAATTAGAGGCCTCAAGGTATCACAGACAAAAGCCTGTTTATATGGAAATGCCTCCTCTAAAGAGAGACATGTAGAAACTTCCTGATTCAGCAGATAAAACAACATGTAAACCCATCCTGGCCTGTCCCACCAGCCTACAGACACATCTCATGCCACTCTCAAAACGCTCACTGCAGAGCAGGAAAAGTGTTCAGGCTCCTGAACTTTTGTTCATTTTAACAGTTTCCCTTAATGAGAGTAAAAGTATTTGCAACATTTACACACTGGAGGAACACTCCAAAATTAAATCTACAGAACATGGCTTGGCTTAATAAGATAGTTTCTCACCCTGTTTATTTCTCCCAATTACGCAGCCAAACCAGGCTTTAAAAGTACATTATAGTATTACTTCACTATTAATGGCGGGGGGGGGGGAATCACTGAAAGTAAAAAGGAAAAAGTACTCCTAAGTACCATTAGAAATTCATTATCAATAAGCTAACACTTTTCAGAAAAAGTAACCAGAAGTTCGTATGCTTAAAATAGACCTCGTTTAGTTACAGGAAGCATACATGGGGGAGGCAAGTGTGGGGAGCCTCCTGCCTTTCTCTCATAGAAAAGACAAAACCTCTGGACCACAGGAAATAACACAAGTGTTAGAAAACCCCAGTGGTATGAGTGAAAACACTTCAAATAAATCTGTAAGCCCTCAAAATTATGTTAAAGGACAACAGATGTTCTTCCCTTGTTCGAAGACTCGCGTACTCCCTAGGAGAAGTCATTTATTTGCACTGATTAAAGTGGGTATTCAGATCCAGACTGATATCAATGGAGAAACTGAGAGGAACAGGCGCATAAGGAACGACAAGCTGTGCCTGTCCTCTTCTTGCTGGAAAAAAAGGCCTCCCTGAACATGTGAAGATAATGGAAAAATACAGACCTTTGAATATACCTTTTCTTCAGACTTAGTATCTTCATAATGTAAAACAGAACCCACAAAAAAATACAAGTCTTAAATTTAGGCTGAAAACTACTTTCAGCATGAATTTTTTCTTTTGCTGTGTTTTTGCAATATGTGGCTGACATACTGGTGCTTTGGCTGATATACTGCCAAAATAAAATATAATCATCATTGTAACTCCTGTCATTATAAGTCAATTCTGAAATTAAATCAGCAATGCAGATTCATCTTATTGCCAAGCGTCCGTAAGCAGGAGCCTTTCCCCCTAACCAACTCTGCCAGGAAGCATTCCTGTTAAATAAAAATGACGACAACAGTATCAGCCCAGATATGGCCATGAGAAACTAAAATGACACATGGGTATCAAAATCCAAAAGTAGAATCTCCCAGCCTTTTCTAAAGTCTGTAAGCAGCTACAATGCCAGACATCCTACAAATTGATTATTTTATTCACAGACTCGTTAGGTAAAAATCATCAATAAAGCTGGAAGCAAGGATCAAAGTCCAGCTGTCCTGGTTTCAGCTGGATTAGAGTTACTTTTCTTCCTAGCAGCTGGCATAGTGCTGTGGTTTGGATTTAGTAGGAGAAGAATGCTGATAACACACTGATGTTTTAGTTGTTGCTAAGTAATGCTTAGAATAGTCAAGGACTTTCTTTTTCAGCTTCCCATGCTCTGCCAGGTGCACAAGAAGTTGGGAGGGGGCACAGCCCAAGATAGTTGATCCAAATCGACCAAAGGGCTATTCCATACCATATGACGTCATGCTCAGTATATAAACCGAGGGGAGTTAGCCGGGGGGCAGCGATCGCTGCTCGGGGACTGGCTGGGTGTTGGTCGGCGGGTAGTGAGCGGTTGCATCACTTGTTTTCTTTTCCCTGGGTTTTGTTTGTCTCTCTCGTTCTCCTTTTCATTACAATCATTATTATTACTATTACTATTATTACTATTATTATTATTATTATTATTTTATTTCAATTATTAAACTGTTCTTATCTCAACCCACGAGTTTCCTTTTGCCCTTCCGATTCTCTCCCCCATCCCACTGGGGAGGGGGACAGGGAGCGAGCGGCTGCGTGGTGCTTAGTTGCCAACTGGGGCTAAACCACGACACCAGCCCAAGTCATTAGGCTAAAAAATAATTAGCTGTGATTAGGACTATATTCGTTGTTTCTTCCACAGGCGATACAGCTTTATCAGAAGTAGTGATGAATACTCCTTGTCGATCCTTAGCAAAGACTAACCCAGGTAGCTGAGGACCCCTCCTAAGTTTAGGAGCTATGGATTTGAATCTTCTCAACCAAAGCCAGGCTTAGAACAAGTTTCTTGCACCTTGGGCAAATACTGTGAACTTTGTGGAAAAGTAAGCATGGAGATCCTCCCCCCCACCAACGGTATCTGGAAGGACGGGAGCAGAGCCTGCAACTTGGGTACGGAGCTCACGTGCCAGTCTCAGGCTTGGGGTTGCTCTGACAGAAGCTTTGCACAGCTGAAGTACTGAAATCCTCTTTATATTGTCACACAGCATCTTTGGAGCCTTACTCTTTGCCAATCTGTTCTGTAGCCCGCAGAGCCCCTCACAGCTCTTTAGTCTTTCACCTAAGCAACAGAAGGGTTTTCCTTTCTTGTTGCTCTCCTGCTGTTATCCTCCCACATATATTCTTGCACCTGCAAGCCCAATACTATTACAGCAGGGTCTCTGGGAACCTGGAGATATTGCCACTGGCGTGAGATTCACCCCTCTTTACTCCCTTTTTTTCCCCCTTGATTGCAGCCTTTGGTTTACATTAGGGGGCCCAATAATATCCTGAACGAAGTAAGTTTACCAACAAACCAGTATGCAGCACCTGCCTCGGATCAAAGCCTGCTCTCATCGGCACTAACTGCATCACAAGCAGGGAAAAGCCAACAGGGAGTTTGAGCAGGTCCAGGTGAAAACCATGTACTTACTAAGGGATAGATAGTATGGGGGGATTCACCTGCTGCATTGGATCCGACTGAGTCCAACTCATTTGAAGCAAGTTCAGAATTACAGGAGTTTTTTGTTAATACACTAACGATGATCTGCTTCTGCTGTTTTTCCTCTGCATTGTTATTTCATCACCATGATCACCAATCAGAACAACTAAAATGGGCTGTAGCTTAAACTCAAATTGAATTAGTCGAAAAAAGCTGATTTGCAAACTACTTCCCTCTCATCACTTCAAGTAACAACTAAAAATTTCATTCTTATTGTGAGAAATTTAACATTTGAAGGAATGCACAGACCATAGCCTCAGTGGCTCAACAGTTCACAATGACCTGAACATCGCAGTAAAAATTTTATAGCAAAATACTTCACTGACACAAACAATCTTATACTCTGTGAGTTTCATTAAAAGCCAAACTTGTGAAAGCCAGGAAATGCACTGTGTTAAGACACAGCCCATATGCTCCTCACCCAAGAAACAACAGGAACTACCTGCAAACACAACTGTGGTCACTATACAAAGGGCCATATCATGAATGGGAAAGCAAATAACTCCGACAGTGATGCAAGGCGACCTGGGAAATCGCGCTCTTAACATACACGGAGGTAACCTGGACTGATATTCACCTCTGTTCCCACTCCTGCCTGCTTGGCCCCGCGCCTCCCCAGCCTTCCTCTTTCTTTCTCCTTCTCTGTGGGATTTTGTAGCACGTAACTGCAGCTTACAATGCTACAGACTTCAATAATTCTGTGCTGGTAACCCACAATCACAGTAATTTTGCAATAAGTCTCCATTGCTCCTGAGCAAAGAGCATCTATCCATACAGCTTAGGAAAGCCAGGTCCTGTTGTTAGGATTAGCATTTTCAAAAAAAAGTGCTAGTACACTAGGAAATATCACAGAGATGAAAGTAAAATATTGGAGTTGAAAAGAGCAAACAACACTGTATGTCAAGTCTATAATCTATATTTATAAACTATGGTTAAATGCCACTGTCTCCTGCTGAACCTCCGACTGATCCAACCACCCCCCCAATCCAATAACTTATATAAAAGTGATTTTATGAACTACTATTTCAAATCTAGTCTGTTGACTAGAATTCATTAATATGTATTTAACAGTGTACTGTATAATAAAAAAAAAAATACGAGTATGTGTTTCTATAACATTAAGCAGCAATAACACTGTGTCAATGTCCTTCAGTTCCTTTGCAGGAGCAGGGCTTGGAAAGAGATACTTTTTCACTCAGGAGAACGAAGAAAGTAAAGCAAATATGTTCTCGTTTTAAATTTGGTTTGACCATTGCTATCCTTAAATGCAGAAATGTCCTACCTACTCTGTACAATTATATATATTTTAAATGACAATTTTTAATCAATAAATCAGGTTTCACCTACTACATTGTTCAGTCCTTCCATAAAAATGTTAATTAAATATGAATTTTCAGATTGGCTTAGAAACTATATTTAATCATTATAACCAGTTTCTTGATAAAGGCATTCTAAATAGTTCTGCAGGTGAAAGATTCAACAGAGCAAAACTGCAGTACTTAATTAAAAGGAAAAAAAAAATATAAAAAGGAGTAAAAATAGAAGGACATTTGAAAGCAAATTTCATCCCTCAACTAACCCAAGAAATAATGAGAAAGAAAAGAAAGGGAAAACAAACAACCTTATATCTGTATACTGATTGTTCACCCAGTCTCAACATGAACTGGGTGTCAGAGACATTCTTTTTAACAGAATGAAAAGAATAAATACCAAAGTTCAGAAAGTATCACAGTCTTTTGCTAAAAACCAGTCAGAAATCCCAGTTTTTCCACTGAAACTTATGATTATACTATGCCAAAACAACGACAAGATTAGTTATAGACATACATATATCAACAATTACAACATGTAAAGCAGAAGTAAATAAAATAATATGTGTAAAGATAAAACTCAATTAAAAAACCCAGTAAGTTATCAATGAAATATTAAAGGGCAGAACACTAAGCCAGCTTTAATTTTTGCAAAATATATTAGACAACTGAAAGGAAGTGAATATTTGGGTTAATTCTACCAGCCTGGGATAATATGCCACTGAAAAAGCTGAACACTGATATGAGATCTCATGGGGGAGGGTGCAGGCGAGGAGGTTCAGAGATTGACTTTAAGCAAAAAATCAACAGTTTTGGACTATATAGTTTACATGTTTACAAAATCACCTAAACTTGAAATTCAACCCATCATTTGTGTCTAGCTTTCCCATGTAAATTCTGGGTACATATTACTTAAATAATCTTAATGTAAATGTATATCAACTTTTTATGTTGTATCACTTCAATAAGCAAAAAGAACTACATCCAAAATTGTGAATAATTACTTGGACTACAGGGAAAAGCTTGGTCCCACAAAGGTTAACAGCAGAACTCCCTAGAATGGTTGAATTCCCAGTATGGTATGGTTAAGACATATGTTTAAGATACCCATACTTAATTGTGTAAATGTAAAAGCCTTAATGTCAACTCATTCCCTAAAGGCATATTCTTCCACTTCCACACACAAACACAAAAATAAAGATCGCAGAAATATGAGGCAATGAAAAAACAAACCAGAAGGCCACACAGTTTGAAGACCAAATTTTTTACTTCAAAAACGTATCTTTATATTCAAATTCCAAGTTGCTGCACTGTAATAGGAATATGCAACCATAAATTTAATTTATCTTGATAATTTGCATCCCCTAGCAAACTGAGCTCAGGCACAACATGTGGTTTTCAGTGAAGACCTTGGTTACCTAGTCTTCGGTCTGGGTCCATTATAATGCAAAGCAGTCAAGAAATAAGCCTCAGGGTCATGTAATCCATTCTCCACTAAACTGTGAATTGCCTCATGATCAAACATTATCCAATAATGAATGAATTTGCTGATGATCAAGAACTCTTCTGAGCATATGTAGAATTTTTTTAATTTTCTTTTAAGATGAACACACAAAAGTATTGCAGTTACATAACTGAATTTGCTTCTTAAAATTTTGCAGAACTTAAGGTCAGCTTGGTAGTTAACCAAGTAAAAAGTTGAACCAAAACTGACAGAAATTAGAGGATGGCAAATGTAATTTTTTAAGGAGGACTTATGCCTTGGCATCCCTCTCATCATTCTGCTTGGCTGGAGCAGCTTTTTTTCATTCTTGACCTTAAAACAGGACACATGTGAAAATGTGCTTCATCCCTTCTTGCTTGATGATGTTACAATCCAGCAGTTAAATATTGTCTATATCATCTTTTGCATACTTCAATCCATTTGGACATGGCCAAACAATGATTTGAAAAATAGTAAATATCACAATCATAATTTAACCTCTGGTAAATTAACTCCTAAAAAAGTTCTTAGAACTAAAATATGGCATCCACATAATAAGGTAGCAGGACTCTTCTGCATTGGTCACACCAAAAGGTTGCTTTTTTGGTAAGTTTCAGTGACAAACACTTCAAGCAGGAGGTACTGGCAGTCGTCTTACTATTTCCATAGCTATCTTTAGATAGGCTTTAGCCTGTAAAAACAGAAACATATATTTAGCACTTTTCATTTTCTATAAAAAGGAGTATTTTACATCTCATTAGGTATACATTCTTTCACACACCTTCAAAGAAAAAGAAAAATGTTACAATAAATGGGTTCGATTTAGCCAGTTTTGTGTTCAGGAAAAATGATGCATTAATACATAAAATAAGTACAAGCATTATTTAAAATACTGGGGGGGGGGTGTAAAATTTAACTTTGGTATTATTCTGAGAATAGAACTTGACTGAACAATCTGTCTTAAACAGCAAAGAGAATCAATATTCTTCTGGAGAAGTGTTGAAAAAGAAGGAGACTCTTTAGTCCCACAGGTACTATTGGTCATGAACTTCCCTCACCCTGAAGATTGAGATGCACCGTGCACAGGACTGAGATAGAGAATCAGAGAAAAATAATGACATTCCCCCAAAAAATTTTCTTTTGAGGTCATTAATTCATTACGGACTAGACTACACTACAGAATTTTCTATACAGACATTAAAAATTAAAGTATTTTCAAAAAAAAGACATCTTTCCAAAAGACTGAAGTGGGTATTGGAAAGAACTAATTTTGCAACACTAGAACCCATACAGCAAAATCTCCCTTTCACACCAACCTCTGGCACCTGGCCACATACCATCAGCTGGAGGGCAGAAGAGCACAGAACTGTTAAGACTATCGGGAGTGACCCAAATAAGCATACTTCTTTTAACATCTCTAAAAACATGACACAGCTAGGACCATGATCAGTCTAACATCAAGTATTCATAAATTTAATGTCAAGAGACATGTATAAAAACACTGCCTAAGGTCCAACACAGAACAAACCGCAAAATGAAACAAAATAATTCCTGTACCAAGCTCAACAACTTGTAGCTGAAATGGAGCATGCCTTTTAGAAAGGTCTCCAATCTTGATATAAAGATTTTCAACTAAGAGAGTATCTTTGTGTGTGTATACATATATATCTTGTACGTTGTTCCAGAGGTTGATTACTTCCATTGTTAAAAATGTACACCTTATCTACAATTTGAATTTGTCACGCTTCAATTTCCAGCTGGAGCATCGTGTTCTGTGCTTGTCTAGTACAACAAAAAACTGCCCTGCCATTCAGCTTGCTTCTGCTCTATTAGACTGTAACCAAGCTACTTCATCTTCCCAAATAAATCTGCACATGGAGCCCATACTGACAACCTTCCCTGTTTTTACTAGACGAAATCACCACAGTATTCCCTACTGCACTGATCTCTCCTGCTTCCTGCAGCACTCTTAGATGGCTCTAACCTCAAGTTAGACCTTGTATCCCTGATGAGCCTTTAAAACAGCAAACAAGCTGACAAATGCCTGAGGCCAGAGCTTGAGGGGCAGGAAGAGAAGGTCAGTCTCTCAACTGGGCCACTAGCACCAAATGTCACTGGTCTGAACCAGGTGGCAGTCTTCTGCTGGGCCAGGCACCCCTAACATGTCTCCTCTCTTCTCGGGCTTGCTCTTGGCTTGTAGGGTTTTCTTTTCTGGCACTCCCAGCTTCAGCACCTGACAGCCTCAGTGCTCGCATCACCTTAAAACTAAAGTCACATAATTTTCTGAATTTGTAAGGAATGCAGAAACCAAACTAGAACTGTTTTCTCCCATACACGTGACTTTGCAGCAAGAACTACAGAACTTAAGTCACAAGCATGAAATGCAAACTTGTCCTGTCGGTATAATTGCAGTGCAGTTGGGTAGCGCAGCTGTTCCCGTGTGCAACACCCACCACACTTAGCTATTAATTCCCTGGGTGATCCAGCTACTCCTCAGCTATCCACCTGCCTAGATGAGATAATGCACCAACTTGAAATAAGGGGATTGACAGAAGTCAAGCTGCCTTTGCAGTTAAGCATTTGACTAATCAGTGTAGGAGCGCTCCAGGTGGGAATGCTGGACTATCTTGAAGAGTCCCACATGCAGCTCCTATTTTGCACAGATCAATTCATGTGTTTTAATGAGTCAATTAGCAACCTGCATGGAAAATGTGGCCCAGTCTAGAGACTGCCCAGGCTGTTCCTGCTCCAGAGTTGTCCAAACTGTACACAGAATTATAAATACACCATAGAAATTGTTCCTGCAGGTGCAGAAATAGTAACATAGGACAATGATTTTGTACATAGTTAAGATAGGAGATGTTCTGTACATAAATCAAGACACTCAGCAGCAGCGGATCACGCATATGCTGTAGCAATCATATAGGACCATGGACTAGCTGCATTGTTAAAGCTGAGCTAAACAGCAGTTCAGAGAATCTCATTTGATCCAGCCAAAGACACCGTTGGCAGGGATCCTTGGAACACAGACTTCCATAACCATCCAGACAGCAACCAGATATTCTGCCTGGGAGACTTGATTGCTTGTGTAGGTGTTACCCTATGTCAAGATGCCAAAACCTAGATTTTATTCCCCCCCCAAAAACACTGTTAATGAGTATCTGGGCAACAATTTCACAGTGCACGCTGACTCTCATTTGCCAAGTAGCCGATCTGTCACTTCGTAACAGGAGGTCCCTGGTGCAACTCTGTAGCCAGCATGCTAGTATTACCTAGTATTATCAGCAATTGGTCTTACCTGATGAGCATCCTTTTTTTTTTTTCCTAGACCACTGCTATAGATGTTGAACACAACAGTATCTCATACATGTCCTTATAGAGGTCTACAAGTAACCTGTCTTTGACAAAATCAACTGTTTCAAGCCTTAGTTTCCTATCTTTGAACGAATCATTCAGCTATGTCCGATAGAGCCAATGCCAGCTGGCTCCAAGATGGACCCACCGCTGGTCAAGGCCGAGCCAATCAGCAACAGTGGTAGCGCCTCTGGGATAATGTATTTAAGAAGAAGGGGGAAAAAAACCAACGGGACACAAACTTCAGCTGGAGCGAGAATATGTGAGAGGAACGACTATGCAGACACCAAGGTCTGTGAAGAAGGAGGGGGAGGAGGTGCTCCAGGCACCAGAGCAAAGATTCCCCTGCAGCCCATGGTGAAGACCATGGTGAGGCAGGCTGTCCCCCTGCAGCCCATGGACGTTCACGGTGGAACAGATATCCACCTGCAGCCTGTGGAGGACCCCGTGGCGGAGCAGGTGGATGTGCCCAAAGGAGGCTGTGACCCCATGGGAAGCCTGCACTAGAGCAGGCTCCTGGCAGGACCTGTGGACCCGTGGAGAGAGAGGAGCCCATGCTGTAGCAGGTTTGCTGGCAGGACTTGTGACCCTGGGGGGGACCCACACTGGAGCAGTCCGCTCCTGAAGGACTGCACCCCATGGAAGGGACCCATGCTGGAGCACTTTGTGAAGAACTGCAGCCCATGGGAAGGACCCATGTTGGAGAAGTTCATGGAGGACTGTCTCCCATGGGAGGGACCCCATGCTGGAGCAGGGGAAGAGTGTGAGGAGTCCTCCCCTTGAGGAGGAAGGAGCAGCAGAGACAACGTGTGATGAACTGACCGCAACCCCCATTCCCCATCCCCCTGCACCGCTCAGGGGGAGGAGGTAGAGAAAACCGGGAGTGAATTTGAGCCCAGGAAGAAGGGAAGGGTAGGGGGAAGGTGTTTTAAGATTTGGTTTTATTTCTCATTACCCTACTCACTTTTGATTGGTAATAAATTCAACTGGTTTTCCCCAAGTTGAGTCTGTTTTGCCTGTGACAGTAATTGCTGAGTGATCTCCCTGTCCTTATCTCGACCTATGAGCTTTTTCATTATATCTTCTCTCCCCTGTCCAGTTAAGAAGGGGAGTGATAGTGTGGCTTTGGTGGGCACTTGGCATCCAGCCAGGGTCAACCCACCACATATGGTTTGGAAGCTCTAAAGGAATGGTTTATAGCCTGTCTTTCTGAAAGCATTTTTTTGCAGATGGACAACTTTATAAACAGCAACATATCAGTTAGCTGGAAGCCAAACATTCTCCCTGCTTCGAGATGATGAAGGGGAACTGCACAGAAAGACAGAACGCCCTAAAACCAGACCAGACTTGTTCATTATGAAGGCTGCCTAGATGGAGTCTGAGAGCAGCACTGGGGAGGGCAGAGGTAGAGGTGCAAGGTGATGTTCAGAGAGTTGAAAGAGCTGGATAACGGCCACGTGAGAGACTGTTCACCTCTCAAACACGGGTACAAAGACCGCCAGAAAAGAGTGCAGCATTCTTTAAATCACAAACCTCCTTAGTACTGAGAGGGCATGGTAGATGATGAAGTGACTAATGACAGCATAGATCCTGGAGCAGGAAATGGAGAACTTCATCAGGAAAAGGACTGAAAAGTCCTACTTAGCCTAAATAATCAGAACATCCTGATTCATTACTCTGTCATAGGATAATAGACATGGGGTAGATTTAAACTGCAAGTCTTTTTATTAGCTTGTCTAATTAAGCCTACGGTAATCCTAAAGAAATGTGAGCCTTTTAGTTACGGCATTTCATCCTCCCTAAAAATCTTACCCATGAGGGAAGTATGCATCACTGCTAAGATTACTGCAAACTGACCGTACAGGCCATAGCTGACTCTGCCCTGTTCTCATGGATTGGATTGGATTGACCTGCTAGTTTGTCTTTCACTGAAGTGCAGATCTTAGCCTGCAAACAGGTCATTACAGTGGCTTCCAGTGCCTGGTGCAATGGCCACACAAATACAGAATACAATTTACTCATCAACGAGGTCAAAACAGGTAGGAGCCGATATCACATTCGCCTTCACCCAAACCACTGCATACAAACAACTTCAGACCAGCAACTCAGAAAAAGCATACTGATCCAATTGCTTGCAGGCCAAGTACATCAGAGTGTAAATCCTGGTACTGACATGGTTTCTAACCTCTATTTGTTATTAAAAGACTGCAAGACTATTAAGATGCTTTATCCAGCCCAGCAATCCAAGGGAGAATCTATGCAAGTCCAACTGTCTGGAATATCGAATGCTGTGGATGCTACTATACCTGTAAAGAAGGATAAGGTATTTAAATCTGTTCAACTGACCTGTTAGCGGCTTATACTTTATTCATTGCTAAAGGAAACTAGCAACCATGAGCAATGAGCAACTAATCAAATAGTGACTATCACAAGGACAAATACTAGACTTAGCTACCATCTGCATGAAAATAATGATAGGTGATAGCTTTTGTTCCTATTAGCAATCTCTCTTGCTCAACCACAGTCTATTTTCCAGTTCAATCAGATTTTTAAATAGCTTTAATTTCCATGGAAATTGCTTGTTACTTTGACACAACTCCAACCTTCAGCGCATGCCTGGAGCTGCCCTCCAATGTCTGTATTTTACTGTGGTCAACTCAGAAGGCACTAAAAGCATGATGATAAACACAGCTTTAAATGAGCTTCCACTTCACATAAAAGCTTCATGTCACCCAGAGAAATTCTTCATTGCTGCAAGAGGCCCAGAGCTTTTCCCACTCTGTCTTCCTCTGGGCAGTTCTGCCATAAGATTCTTCTTTGCATGCACTGGCAACTCCTGCCAAGCTGCAATGAAGTCTCAGCCCAGAAAGGAGACTTAATGAGACTATAAAAGTCAATCCATAAATTAGAACATGAAATGGAGGAGATGGGTAAGTAAACCGGATGCTTCCTGAATTTAATACCTCAAAACAAATCCTTAGTGCTCATGGGAAATTTCCTGTTAATCCTATATATCAGCAGTTGCAAAAGCCAAGCTGTCCTCTGAGGGAGCCTCAGCTGGGAAACACTGCTAGCCCCAAGGTGCCATTATGCACGTACATCACTCAGGTGCCAGTATGTACATCAAAAAAGACACCCTGCCCAGAAAACATGGTTAAGTAGAACAGTGCAATTCAAATGCAATATAGTAACATCCTTCAAACAGACTGTCCTACCACTCAGCATTTTCTTCAGCAGAGTGAAGCATAAATGAGGGTCTGATGATGCATTATACTATCTACACCCTGAATGAAGGATTCGAACCTACACATACCAAATGTTACTGTGATCATTCAAAGGAAGCCTTGATGATATGGGGTATTATAAATCATATCATGCAGCCTTCTTCAGGGTTTGCTTTTCTTTTAAAGATATCACACCCTGGAGAGACCACTCTTTAAATGGAATTATTGATGACAGATAAACAACAGCAAACATTATTAGCTACCACTACTTCAATTTTTCTCCAACTATTTCTTGCAAGCTTTAAAAGGTTGTACATTTTTACCCTACTCACACATCACCCTTTCACAGAGTTCTACAAAAAAAGTCCTTCTGAATACAAATTCCACCTGTCTCTTTGGATAATACCACAGTTAAGGTCTGTAACATTTCTAATTTAATTGAAAAGGGATTTTTAACCAGACTTACTTTCCTCTGTTACGTCATACTGCTGATGCCTTGTGCCCCTGTTTTCCACCTGACTGGGCTTTTTCTCTCCCTTTATAGATCTGTGTGCAATTTACTGGCCTCAAAATCCTTCATCAATGTATATGAGTATATGAAATCTGCAAGAGGGCTGAATACATTTCACATTGTTAAATGTGAACTAGACAGTAACAGAACCTTCCCAAGAAGTATGTGGGGTTTGTATCATACACTGGTCTCTATCGCAAGCTGGATAGGATGACATTAAGCGTATTTTCCAGCCACAGGTCCTGGTTTCCTTGCTCCAGGACAAGTTTGGCTCTTCTCCTATCCAAGTCATAAATTCCTCACCACACTGAATGTAAGTTTGTGCATACCTGCAGAAGGCTGTGTGATCTGGGGATCCAACACTCTAAGCTATATATGATTCACCGGGTTTGCTCCC
>VYZW01010817.1:5226-32365 GCA_013401315.1 Balaeniceps rex | reverse complement strand
CACCTGTTTTTTCTACACCTACATAATGTGTTTCACACTATTTTCTAAGAAGTCTTCCTTTACTGATGTACAACTTTCAGAGAGTTTAAAGCAAGGAATATTTTAAGAAACAGGAACAACAACAGGAAAAAAAAAAAAGAGAAAAAAAAAGATTACCTAGTTTCAATTTAACACCACAAACTTTCCCCATTTTCTACTCTCTGCCAGGGACTGCCAGAGGAGCAAGAGGAACAAGTTTCTATTTACTAGCACATTATTACAGGTAATTTTCTCATCCAGTTCTTAAACTGAGAGACACATGAAATACTACGTGTCCAAGGGTACAAGGTGCAGGGATGGTAAAAAGGGCTCGCTACAGCCACAGTCTTCTATTGATGACCTCTGAGCAGGCAATCATCCTGCTCTCCTTAAATTAAAATCATGGAATTTTCACTGTGTTGGTAAACTGAAGAACACTGGAAGGAGTAGTATTTGACAAAAGAAAAATAGTATTTTAACTAGGATACAGGGAAGCCATTTTCTGCAGCACAGGGAAAAAAAGAGAACTTGACATTTATACTCTAAATGAATTAATTCATCTTCAGGTATCTTGGGGCTTGAACTTTCTGTTCTCCTCAAAGTAGTCATACAATATTTATGATTTAGCAAATTCACAATCAAAGAAAAAGTTGTGTAGTCTATTATTGTTTTGTGAATAGTTAAGGACTATTACAGCTGTTTTATTAATTCTTTCACAACCTAATAACTAAGAAGTCCTGCCACAGTAATGCAAATGCTGAGATACAGCTGTATCCCCAATGCTGTATCAGTTTTAGAGGTCTTACTCACTTTTTTGTTTTCAACAAGTCTTACTAAAGGCAAATGACATTTCAGCATTACACAATCGTTTTTATTTTTTCAGCGTTGCTCCTATCTGTCAGCCAATGATTAGTGCAAATTTATTAATATATAAATTATTCTTCTGGAGTATGAAGAGATTTTTTCAGAATATTAAGTTGCCAATTATAAACACACACTTTAATACAGAATCTCTGCAAACATACACAACTTTAGTGGTGAAGTGTATTTTTAAAATGCCTATTTCTGCAGATATATTTACAGAAGGAAGAGAGTTCACTATGATTTTCAGAGCTTTTAAATCTACAAAGTAATAGGTCTTGCTAATGAAGTCAGTAATAACTCTCATTTCCCTGTTCAAATAATAGATCTGGAAAAGCTTCAAAGCAGCTGTTACTGTCTACACAAACTATCCCGTAAGTATGTGTGAATCCTATTCTAGTCCTTAGTGAGCTCCTTTCCCTGTACATTTCTCAACAAATTTGGCTCAACAATGACATGAAAACTAGTATGAGATGTACCGCAATACAGGAGCTAACTTAGGGTAGCGGAGGAGAGGATAACTATAATGCACGGAGCTGAATTTCATTTAGCCAATCATTTTAATCGGTGAAGAGACATCTATCAAGAAGTAACAGGAAATGAAGAAACCTTTCATTATGAATTATCTGTGCACACACACTGTTTCTGAATGCTTACATATTCCTTATGCTCAATTAACCTTTTGGTTACACAACAAATCATGCCAAAATCCAAATATACTACCTTCTAAGTTAAAGAAAATACAGTGAGAAAATGAAAGCCCTCTGTCTTCACACAAGGAGATAATTCCTGAGAAACCCACTTAAGTCGTTTACTGTACTTAAGGACTTATGGCGCTGAGGTCCAGCTCCAATCTGACGAGGACTGAAGTGATCAGGGTTACAGTTCTGCAGCCTGCCATCAACTTCCTACGTTACCATCAGTCAGTCACTTGATGTTTTAGTGCTTCAAGTAAACATGCACAATAATATTTCTGTCTTCCTACCTTTCATCTTATAATGAGCAATTTTCGGCTCTAACTTCTGCTCCCAATATGAAGCCACAATCTCAGCTGGGTACTCTGGACACTACAGAAATACCAGTAAGTACATAGCCAAATAAACAATTTTAGTATATCTTAGAAGGAAATACATAGCTGAGTTTACATAGCAGTTTTCTGAAACCTGTGAAATCTACAACATAACCTTCCAATTCAAGGAAACTACCAGAAAAGTTGCAGATTTAACTAAAACCCTGTCTTTCAGGGATATGATTGGTAAGATAAACCATACTGAACTGAATTCAATTTCAGCAGGTGAAAACAGGCGATTTTTTTCCTAAATACTCAAACTTACTTTTTTTTGTCACCTGCCCAGAGCAAGCCTCTGGGATGCATGAAAATGATAGCCAAACTCACATAATGGGTGAGAATCTTGAAACTTGTTGTGATAGGAGTCAGCAACACTTTGCAAACTCCTTCCTGATCAGGTGGGCTCCACTGCACAAGAGATGGCACTCCTCTTTTAATGACTATGTCCTAAGACTGAAAATAAGACTTTTGCATTGTAATCCTGATTCTAACACTGACTTTCTTTGCCAGCTTTTCGTCAGTTTCTTCAGTCATTCTACACTAATTTCAATGCAGTAAAGGACAAACAAACGATGTTAACAATTGTGACTTTACTGTGGTAATATTACATATGTCATTTGAGGCTTTGGTAACTAATGACCGTGGGGGTGAGCGGAAGGTGGTGTATGTATGCCTATATGTACAAGGGAGAGACTCCAGTGCATTAAATATAAGCAAGCATACAAGATTCAGAGCTCAGCAACATATAGATTCTCTGCTTCTTTGAAAAGCAGACTCTTTGCAAGTGCTTTTTTAAAGTTTAGATTAAAGGTTTTAAAGATTAGATTTTTAAAGATCAGTCAATTAAATAATCAGGATATGCAATTTCAGCAAAGTCCCACAGATTCCACCTCTTTGATGTAAACCTCAGGTTTGAAGTTGTCCATCAAAAATTACGTAACTAAACTTTCTTTAGATTCTCAGATTTAGTTGACACTTAGAAATGTAATACATAGGCAGGAGCTGTGCTAACACTGAAGTAAATGACACATCTGTACTGACATACATACAAGGTTAGAATAAAATGAAGCAGCACCATGAAAAAGGTAAGACCTGATGACTGGTTCAAGCACATTCAAACTCAGCATCTGGCACAACAGCTTTGCTGTGACTTTTCATTTGATTTAGAAAGATCTGAAAATTCCAACGACTCCAAATAGATCATAGTTAATATCTTATCTACCACTAGTCAAATTAATAGCAGCCAAGCCTATCCTAGAATGCATGATCTTCTTAGAGGCCATTCTCTTCAAAGAACATAGAACAAAACAGACTTACAAAGAAATCTCGGTAATTTCTCATTAAATCAAAAGGAAAATTCAGCAAAGTACTAACTTGAGCAGAATTTTATTTGAAGAAAATAATTTTGCATAATTCTAGCAAACCCAAACATAAAATCAAAATAAAACATTCCATATGTTATTATTCTGCTATATATATTTGTTTTTCTTCTAGTAGCAAATGATAAATGGTACTATACTTTGATTTTGGTGCAAATATGCTTAAGGAATAGTTAACAATAAGGAATTTATCAATGTATTTCTTTTGTTAAGCTATTCTGTAAATTAAAACAAAAAGGTAAAGCAGTCACTTCAAGGTTTCTGTTGCATCTTTTAAATTAACAAAGCACTAGCTACGAAAGAAATTTCCTTTGTTAATGAAGAGTAGAAGTGACCTTCACACAGGTAAGCAAGAAAACATCTTTTTTGAAGTATAATAAATGGCTTTTTTTCTTTACTGTTTAAGATAAGGAAGCATTTCAGTTTGTATTTGCTCATCAACTGCACATTTCAAATGAAAAATGAATCTCTTCATGAACATACTCTAGAGTATAACATTCAGTTACTTAGCAACTTGTAGCACACATAGAAAATACCAAGTCAAAGATGTCACCCTGTTTAATAATTTATCCCAACCCATATGAATATTGTGGATATTTTTAAATTTTACATTTCCCAAAGAAGCAAGCTACCATGTAAGCTATAAACCTCATGAAAAACAAAGTGATACAGACAGCCTTCTACTTGGCATGACAGTCACAGAGCCCTTCAAAGGGCAAAGTGACTACTAGGTACACGCGTACCTCCCCAAAAACTTAGATTTCCTTTTTAAAATGTACCAATATACGATTTTTCCAAATTTCAAGAAATTTTAGATTTTAAGCTCTAACACAGACAGTGCTGAAGAGGACACATAATGAGGATATAGTAAGACAGTACAATTGGAAAGCACACATTACTTCGTAAGATACTCTGTTTAGCAGTCTGATCCGTTCAGGTGATGACACAAACTGATTTAAAAGAAATCATGTACCATTATGACCTCAGCCTGAGAAAATTCTTTCCTTTCTGTTAAAGCAAGTGCCTGATACAGATATAAGATGGATTCTAATCCTTTTTTCTGTGAAGAAGAATTTATGAAATTCAAGTGATTCCTGAATGGTTTGTTCACCTACTGCAGTATATGGAATTTTTTTTACATTTTGAAAAAACAATCTACTGGCATTTTTAATGTAGAGACTTACAGGTACATGGACTTTTCTAAACATTTCAGCTCCTTTGCGTGCATCCAATAAAGCCACATCTTGCGGAGTGGAGATGATCACAGCTCCTGGGAAAAGAAAACATGAAATACCATTAAAATGTGTATTATTAATTATACTGTTAAATATTTTGACTATTTAGTACATGCTACTAAATTCAAAGTAGTCACACATTTATATGTGCTTTTTTTTAAAATTTAAGGAAGAAAATTATGCTATTTTTTTTATTATGCAATGACCAAAATCACGGAGATATGATATGGATTCATAGAAATCATTTAGATTATTTTCATCGTAAGTTTTTCTGTGTAGAAAACATTTATATTTTCTAAATGAGAAAACTGGTGTAGCTGTCATATGACCATGGATAGAAGACAACATGGTCCACATGCTGACAGGTTGCAGAGGTAGTACTCTGGGAACATCTACACAGCAACTGTCCCATGCCATAATTACATTTGAAAGCTTTTAATTTAACAATAAGCCTTGTCCTAAAATCAAGAGGCAGCTGCCCGTAATCAGACTGCTGCTTTCTGAACCTGCTCCATTTTCTGATACAAGCGTTGACAGGCACAATCTTGAAACGTGTTACACTAGACGCAACACCAGTGCGTTTGTATGAATGATACCACAAAATAAGAGGCCAACTCACGCACACTTACACTAGGTTTGAAAAAAAGTATAGTATTGCTCACTGTTCAGACACGGCTCCAGGTTACCTGATAATTAGTACTCCCAAGAGTTATTAAACATATAAAACAGCTAGAGCTCTTTGTCAAAGGTTAGATTCTAAAGTAAGCCTACAGGTTACTATCCTATACTACCCTATATTACTTCTTGATTAATATAGCCTGCAAAACCAATGTAGACATTATAATATTCCACATCACTTCACAAAGAGCATCTTCTTGCATATGCTCAGGGGTTTCAAGTATTATTTCTTCAAAACTTGCATCAAGCATCTGCTCATGCTCGTCCCTATTTTAGAAAAATGCAATGTAAAAGAGGACATTACTAGTCAATTGATTAGCTCTGGTTTCACAGTGACCATCCAGTCTCCAAAGTATCTGTTATAAAAACATCTCTGCAGAGCCACGTTAAGCCAACCTCGCACAAGAAATTTATGCCAAACTTCACACTAACAGCAATTACGACATACAATTTTAGATGCACAGAACAGAGTTTCCTACTGGGCCTGAAGTTCCCAACCCTTGGTGTACACGGCAAAGGAAGAGGTGGTAGATTTCCAGAGGCACACAATGCTGGCATCGCTGGCATGGGCCAGAGCACTGGGAGCCTTGGCGTCCCAAGAGCAGTCCTGGCTCTGGCACTCCTGAGCGCTGGCTCGGGGAGCCCTGCCCCTCACAACGGCCCCACACCGTCCGCCGGCTGCCGGGCAGCATCTAGCCTGTGTGACAGCCAGACGTTTCCAAACACCGCCTGACAGCACGTTTGAATGTTTTCAACCAGTGTTCTTAACCTCTAATTTGTGAAAGAAAAATACAATCTGGCACCTCGCTCCTGAAAAGCTGCCAATCTCTGCCTTACATAATATTACACACAAGTCCAAAAACCGAACAGCATATGTAATGTACTAAGCAAACGCAATTCCCTATTGTTCACTAAAACTCTGGCATCCAAATAATTTGCTATTTTTCCCGAGCTGACCTGCTTCCAGTGGCATCGCAAAAAAATAAGGTGGAAGCCTTTCAGTTACATCCACGTCACCTTAGCTCCTCGTTTCACTGAACTTTAGGGTTACACTTTACAGCTGACATTGAAACGTAGGGCTAATTTCACAAAATGAATGCACCCTTCCCTAAAAGCACAGTCCACAAATAAGTAATTTAGACTCAATGTCCTCGAGTTTTGTGTGTATTTGTAAAATAAAGATCTTTCAATACTTGCACAAAATGCTTATTGCTGCTTTCCTTTCAGACAAAGTTGGAAATTCGTGTCTTATATGTATACATTCATGTTAGTTTCTTCACACTTTTGTTCACACTCTTCTCTGAAGATGCTGGCTCAGCATTCCCTGGATCTTCAGGTAGAAGCTAATACGCAGTCAACAAAACTAAAGTCTACATTTTCTGGTCCATTATTAATTTTTTTTAAGAACCCACTAACTGGCATGGCATGAAGGACAGAGGCTATGCGCAATGAAAACACCCACCAGAACCACAAGCAGCTTATCCAAGGATATTTTTGACTAACAAATTCTGTTGCTAGAGAACCTCACCCAAAGGGAAAAAGCTAGAACACCAAAAAGACCCAATGGCACATTGCAGAGTTTAGGCTGCTGCAGACAGCAACTCCCTGTAAGAAAAACTCTGGCTTCTGAAATACACGAGTTAAAATTACGCTCATGGACAACCTGCATGGCTTCTTCTACAGAATGAAAGCCAACATGCTCAAGAAGCTGCTGCTGAGGGTGTAATAGATGTGTCTCTCCTATTTCCCTTTTCACTCTAAGCTGGATTACAGACACAATTTATTCACAGCCAGCTTGTACTGAATTATACCAACGCCCTTTAAAATAAGTATCTTTTCTCTTCCTTTGGTACAACTGCTAGTCCAGCAAACCCAACCTGAAGTTCAAGAATTCAAATTATTAGCAGCATGATTTCCTTCACTAGCAACCGAATATGGCAAATGAGACTCTTCAGGGTGCTCCCCTCCCTGAATAAGTTTGCATATGTTTAATTCGGAAAGAAAGAACACAGCCCACACTTTCTTTGCTATCTTGGCTGTACATGGTTAACAGGAATATCAAACAGTAAGGAGTTATTTTGGTCAATAAAGTAATGAAATATGACTGAATTCATGCACATGGCACGTCTCTTGAAGCAATATGTGCAATGTTTACACAAGCCTCTGAACGAGGCAAGCTAATGCTGACAAATTGAACAGAGAAGTTGCAGAAACTATAATGCTATCACACTGCACATTAAAATATACTACAAATCCTATGTTTGCAGTTGTGTGCAGAATAATAATTTCTGTGCCTTGAGCATACTAAGGATATCTAACTTGAGCACATTTAGGTTTAACTGACGTATCTACTCATTCATGCATTCCATTTATTTTTGTAACTTCACCGTATTTCAGTTGGCAAAAAGCTGATGCATGTTGCATTAGTAAAAACTATGCTAACTATATTTTTAATCATTAGCATCCATAATATATAGACAGAACTAACAGTAGCCTGTAACACTGATGCTTGCCTTTCTTTTTTAACCCCAGACACTTAATCCTCAGTAAAAGAAAGGTGTGCCTACACAGCACATCAGTACTCATCCTTCTGGTGGACTGGTGTTCAGGAAATTACAAGCGCTGAAACAGCCTGTAATTTCTGTGTATAGAAAATATCACCTATATTCACTGCATCATTAAGGTTTGCATTAGATGCTCTGGGTTACAAGGCATAAGGTGGAATCTCTCCAAGCCTTAGCTACAGTCAATTTGTACCCAAGCGAAGAACAGGCAGGTCTAAAGAGCAGCTGATAAGCAACAGTTTAGAAGGTCTACCTTAGGATGAAAAGGATCTCTCCAATATATTCTTTTTTCCCCTCCAGTGTCTTCAAAGGCAGACTTCAGAACCAGGCTATGTGCATCTCATCCAGACAGATGATTAAGGACCCCTCCACACACAAGTGTTAGACTGTGTTTTATATCACCCTGATTCTTATTAACTTAGCAAATAATGCCACCCCAAAACCTATGGAGTGAAGTGTAACTGACCAGAAAGACTGACAAATGTCTGCTGGAGGATAAGGACACAGAAAGATATACTGCATTTTTCTAACAACTGCATCTGCTGACTGCCAGGCATTGAATGCTCTTGCAAGGAACCACATTCAGACCTCAATGCAGCTGTGGATGGCCTGACCTGACCACACCACACCACTCATGCACTTTCTGTAGCTTTTGCTACCTTTTCCACTGCATCAATTTCAAAGTTCTAGGTGAGACTTTCAAGTTATAAATAGCCTGGTGAATCTGAATCTTCTCTACTGTGGATCTCTTCAGAGTCCTTCTCACCTTCTGTTAAATTTCTTGTTACTTCATAGGTAAAAGGTGCCTGCAATTACAGACACAGTTTGCACTTGCAGGTGCAGAACAGGGTCTTGGAAGAATGAAGACTTCTGTCTTTGCTAGAATTTCAGCTGGCGATGATTATAGATACATTAACATTTAAAAAACATCCATCTCCTTGGATAAACCTCATAAAGAAGTTCCTTCAGCTTTTGTGTGTGACACCTCATTACAACCAGCAACTTTAAAGAATCACTAGCGTGATTTTTCCCTTAAGGGATCCTTACTTAAGGATAATATAGCTCAGAACTGTCCCAAAGGCTGGATCCTGGCTGTGTCACACCTCCAGCCTGCTTGCGACCTTCTTCTTCGAGAAGTCTTTGAACAACTGCTCAAACACTGTACGTTTCCAACAGCCACACATCCTCTTCTGCCCATGAACTAGCGGGTAATTAGAGACTGGGGCACTACCGTCTTGCCCACATGAAAAGACAACATAAATCTTAGAGCAAGCTTCTTCCTCCTGGCAAGAGGAACTGTCAGTGAAGCCACTGAGCAGCAGAATAGCACAAGCCGGATAAAGCTGTCACCCTGAAGTTAAAGTGCCCTCATCTAACTGATCAGTAAGTATTATAACATCCATTTCACACTAGATCACATGCAGAAAGACGTGGAAAGACAACTGTCGCTGTGGTAAAATGTTTAGTTTTGGTCACGGCAAACTGAATACGTGTGTCACACTAATGCAATTTACAAAGCAGTATCTGTTTAGCAAAGTGAAAACACTGAAAACATTTGTAATAACTTCTGTGAACAAGCATTATTTGCAAAGTATAGGCATAAAATAAAAAGCTACTCCTGCACAGACTCTCTGCCACTTTCTACTTTTCCTTAGCTATCTGAATTAGCTTTTTCTGCTCTACTCCATTCCACCTCCTGCTTTCAAGGGCATTTGTCAATCATGTCCAGATTATAATGAGCATTGTACCAGGCCAGAGCAAAGTCCAAATAGACTTTTTTGACAAATGAATATGTTGGGTTTTTTTTAATGAGAGGTCCTAATCCAAAGAGGAGAACTAGGTAAAAGCATGATTCTACTCCACAAAAAAGACAACACCAAGACTACTTCAATCACCTCCAAAAACCATTCTGTTTTTTACTTTTTCCCCCAGAGGTGGGGGTGGTAAGGGGCAGATTTAAACATTTATTTTTTCAGAATAAATAGCTAGAGGAGAGAATGCAGTACCATTATTCATATGGATTTCTCTCATCTTTTGCAATTGTCAGCTGAACACTATGCTCGTTTATTCTTCCTATTCAGAATAACTGGTCTAAAAAAACCTGAGGCAATTTCAGCTAATCTAGTACTTAACATACACTTAGTCACTGTTGCCAGACCTCAGAGAACCTCAGTTTTCAAAGCCTCCATACTTCACAGCTTTTTTCCCCAATACCAGGAAACTATTTTTCAGGAATGATAAAATTTAAAGAACTTGCACTGAATAGACTATTGCTTCAGCTTGGACAGAAAATGTGTGCTAAATCAATCTCCATGAACCAAGAGTTAAATTTAAATTTATACTGAAAGAGTGTGAGGCATTGATGTGTAAACATACTGTATTTTGGTCTCTGAATTAAGATTACAGAGTCTACTGGGTCTGGAACTTCATAATGAAGTACCAGGAGTGTCCAAAGCTAAGATAACCCTGATAATAATTTGCGTTTGTCAACTACATTTTTTCTGGCAACAGAAGCAAACTATTTCAGCATACAAATTATATTTGGATGAACATAAAGAACTATTTTAAAATCCCCACTGGTGTGACTAAGTTTTTTTTTGTTTTTCAATCTATCCTAAACCTATGTGGCTTTCCTTTCCTGCAGTTATTTAAAATATCAAAATACAGCACGAAAGAAAGAGTAAATCTACATAAAAATCTGATATTAAAAATATTTGCCATTCAAAAATAGATCAAGTAAAATTTACTATTACCCGGATGGCTGCCATAAAATACCCTCAAAAATTTGCTGTAGAAGCTAATGATGTACCTATTCCATAAAGAAGAAAGCAAGCTCAGAAATGGAGAAAAACATTGTATAATATTGTTAAACTAAAAGGAAAGAAGATCAGATGCCTTGCAACTGTGATTTGCATCAAAGTAAGAGATATTCAACAAGGGGCAAACAGACACATAAATAGCAATGACAGAATACAGATACACCTCTAATCTTAAACTGTATGCTACATGCAACTTGTACTCTGGCATTGGCGTTTTTTTGATCATTTCTCTTCAGAAAAGACAAGAGAACAGCACCATACCTACTCAGCTTGCAATTTCGGTTAATTTAAAAAGACACCTTTATCTCACAAATCAACAGTTCTTTTTCACACTAATTCATGCATAATTTTTTAAAACATCAACAGTGTTTCCTTTTTAAAAATCTGATTTGAAATTCTCTTTTTTGCTGTTTTTAATGCTGATTTCTGACAGTCTACTCATCACCTGAAACTTTCTATTCTTGTACATTATTGTATGTTGAGGCGGGATCTGGTTCTCGTAAGTCCCACACACTGCTATAAAACACTTGTGTACAAGGCTACACCCTGGTCTGTGTGACACTGACATAAATATGATTAAATACTGTGGTTCACCAGTTTGGTATGTCACATTTCATTCAGAATTTAAAAATGCCAAGTGTCTTCAAGTTGGTGGCATCCCTCCACTCATTCCTCTTCAATGTACGTATTTGAACAGAAGTAAGACTTTTAATGTAAAGACAGAAATATGATTTTTGGTTTTATTTTAACCTACCTATCAAAACACTGCCATCAAAAGAAACCTTATTATTTACAATTCTTTGAAAATTCATATTTGAAGTAACAAAAAAATCTGCAAAAGGCATTCAGGAGATAATCAAGATCTACATATTGCTGAAAGATGCAATCATTAGGAAAAAATACACCATTTATAGGATAAGGCAATGAAAAGATGGTAGGAATGCTGTACTATGTTGATTTTAAATCTAAAAGGTGACAAATATCATTCCCCATATGACTAGCAATGGCAATACTTCTGCTTTTACAGAACTTGAGAAAAACATAAAATAGCATTCACATTGCTCTCACTTCGCTTATCTTGACTAATTGTCTTTTCTGATTCTTATTAACAGCCTTTTTAGAGCTTATAAGATTATAGTAATACATGCTTTGTGTGGAAAACAATAAAAATGTGTTACTTCTAAAAGGTGGGAAAATTAAGAGCACTGAAATAAAACACAAAGCCTTTTACCTTTAGGTCTCCTGTATAAACACAGTTCAGTCCAATACCCACTACTGTAATTATTAAAAGATTGTTCAGTAAGATGTGAAATTATTTGGTTGCCTCAGTCTGCTTCTCACTGGACAGGTGTGTATTTCTAATGGTTTTCCCTGCCGTGGCATCTCAATATCCAAAGAAAAGAGCAATATGACAACGTTTAGCAAATGAAACAATGCCAGTATTAACCTGGAGTCGGTTCTGTCAAATGAGACAGAGTGTCAATCTCTAGAGCTGTCAAGCTGTCGCACTTCACTAACGCAGACTTCACTTTAACATTAATAAAGAAAGGGCAGTAGACAGCCTAATTTCTTTAACGGTCAGCCCCCACAACGCAGCTTTTTCACGAGGAAGAAACACTTGTGCCAGCAAGGCCCTGGGACTGCCTCTCAGACAGAGATGCCCTTATTGATGCCCATGCAGCCTGTGCACCCTAAAATGAGAGAATGATAAAATTCTCTCCCAGTGTTTAGGGAGGCTAATCCTCCATCTCAGATATTACTTGTTAATTTGATTTATGGCTCCTTTACCTAAATAATTGAACAAATACACACACTTAGATTTCTCAATTTAGCAGCTAGGTAACACAAAGGAATCACAAGCCTTATTCTTCCCAATGTCATTAGTTTACGCTATATCTTAATACCAAACATCATCATGTCATCTGAAACACCCTATGTTTGAAAAGCTGGAAAACATGTAAGGACACTTCAAACTTTCTGAAGCATGCATGTTCAATACATGATAAAGAACCCACTTCTGGACATCTCATGCAACAGATGAAACAGAAGAACAAAGTACAAGTAAAGAAGTAGAATTAAATGCAAATTAAGTAACAACAGACCATAAACAAAGCCCTTTTCTCCAGATTGACCCTGCATTTCTATTTGGAAAGCAGACTTCTATCTGAAGGAAGATGTCGTGGTAAAACAGAAATACTGTTGTGGTTTAACCCCAGTTGGCAACTAAGCACCACACAGCCGCTCACTCACTCCCCGCCCCCACAGTGGGATGGGGGAGAGAATTTTTTAAAAAAAAAAAAAAAAGTAAAACCCATGAGCTGAGATAAAGGCAGTTTAATAGGGCAGCAGAATATACAAAACAAGTGATGCACAATGCAATTGCTCACCACCCGACGACCGATGCCCAGCCAGTCCCCGAGCAGCGATCGCTGCCCCCCAGCCAACTCCCCCCAGGTTATATACTGAGCATGACGTCATATGGTATGGAACATCCTTTTGGTCAGTTTGGGTCAGCTGTCCTGGCTGTGCTCCCTCCCAGCTTCTTGTGCACCTGGCAGAGCATGGGAAGCTAAAAAATCCTAGTACAAACTAGTATAAACACTGCTTAGCAACAACTAAAACATCAGTGTGTTATCAGCATTATTCTCATACTAAATCCAAAACACAGCACTACGCCAGCTACTAGGAAGAAAATTAACTCTATCCCAGCTGAAACCAGGACAAACATATATCACATTTTCAAGCTATGTAATGTAATTTCTCATCCACTAGTTTGTTGAAGAATGACTGCAAAATGAGAAAAGTTACGAATTATTGAAGAATAATATACTAAATAAGATGCATCTCCTTGTAAGGTGACTAAGAATAATAAAATAAAAAATGAAAGTCACTGTAGTTTCCTTTTTTATCTTTTTTAAAGAAGGAGAAGTACCCCCACAAAACGGTCACTCCAGCTGAAGTTGTGTGAGGCTGATATTCTCTTAAATGACAATCAGAATTAGAAGACATATTTTGTTGTGTTGCTTTTACCCATTAGGTATTGCTCTAATCTCTTTTTGACTCAAGATAATTACGGTACCTATGATGCAGGATTAAAAAAAGTCTTCTAAAATGAAAACCCAATACCATTTCACACACCCTATCAGTCCCTCTCTTATTGTCATATGTTGCAATGCTTCAGTTTTTCATGCCCCATCTGGGCAAACCTGCCCCAAACACCTTTACCAGTGCTCTTTCTCACACTCACAAGAAAAATCTGTAAGTGGCTGGCAAAAATATGTCTGCACTTTGTCTAAATTTATTGAGACAGAATAAAAATCTTCTACACTGTCTATCCCTAGGAAGCCACAGATAAATAATGAAGAATCTGTGATGCAAATACCATATCTCACATATGCATGCACGCAAATCAAAGTACAACTTTCATGCAAACTAGATAATGCACTTCTAAATGTACTTAACTAAGATATATATGCTGTCTCTGAGGAAAAAGAGAGAAATTATGCCACTAATACCATGACTGTCCAAGGCATCCTCAAAGGATAAAGAAAGAACAAGAAAACTAGTGAGGGAACAGAATGGCACAACACCAAATACTTTCTGTAAAAAAATAAAAGACAACACACAGCTTAGAAACATGAATTGCAAATGAAGATGGAGCCCATAAAAACAGCAGAATTGTGTAGACTGCTCCAAAGACATCATCATCAAGATTTGTAACACTATCTTCCGTACCTTTGAAAGGAACAAGGTTGAAGAAAATAAAAGCATGCTAAACAAGGCTGCAGACTGTCAAACAGACAGAAACCAAGTAACAAGAGTAAAAGAAGAAAGCGCAGTTCAAGCTGTAATACACAAAAAGAAGCCCTTCCAGTGAGAATTAAAAATACCCACAATACACAACAGAGGAAATTCTTTATAAACCACTAAAATTCATTGAGCCAGTAAGAACACAGGGAATTATAAATCTTATCAATCCTTGTCTGCTGCGTTTGTCTTCATCAGAAGTAGAAATACACCTATTTTTTTAAACTGCAAGAGTCGACCTCAACGTGCTCACCAAAACCAACTAATGGGAAAGACAAATGTAAAGTGATGCTATCTCTCCTAATTTTCTCCTAATTTTATGAAGTTAGGATTGACGACATAATAAGCTGAACTGAGCAACTGTAGTAACAATGTGAAGCCATTTCAGAATTCAAATCAAAATGCTGTCTTCAGTTAGGAATTTGTAAACGCCCATACTTGTACCAAAAAAAAAAAAAAAGATGCCAGAAAGCCATAGTGAACAGTTTAAAGAGAGACATGGGTAAGAATTTATCCCCTTTTGTGGCTTATCAAGAAAATCTGCATTGCTTGTTGTTGTTTTAAACCTGTTTTCCTTTTCTTTTTTTAAATCAACATCTTGTCTAGTTTGACTTGCCTCAAAACCTGATTCAACAGGTATGAGAACCACAAGTTTCTGACAGTCATACGGAAAACTAATTAAAATACTGAATAAAAATTATTTACTCTTAATTCTTCACTTTGTTACACCCACACAAGAATGAGGACATTGCTGTCCTTAGCAAGAAAATCCAGCTTTTTTTTTTAAACTTGTTTTGCTTTTGTTAACAACTATACATTTTAAGAAGATGTAAGTATTATGAAAAAAACTAAATTAAGGTTTCCATTTACTGATGTGTTGTATCATTTAGAAAGATCTTATGACCTTCTAAAACCAGCAAAACTCAGAAGAAATACAGAATGGAGGAATACTTTCCTCCACCACCTCTGTCCCATCGGACCCAGTGCACCAGCACCACAACCACTCACACTTCTGAAGACAGCGTAGAATTCTGTGGGAAAAGGGCACAAAAAAATCTCTTGAAGATCAAGAGTCTAATGACCTTTTCTGTGTTAAATTAGGACATTTAGGTGCACTGTAGTGAACAGCAATTATCTAAACCCACCACACTTTAAAAAAATCTCATAATCCACAATGATAAAGCCACACCTCTTTAATTTCCTAATTTTATGCACTTATGTACAAGATTAAACGTGAAATTCTACTTTACCAAAAACTTCCATACCACTGTCATGCTTCACCTCATTGCTTAAAACCCTGGGAGTAAAAGGCCCTCCTGCTTTGCTACTCACACATGCAACCTACTAAGCACTGTATTTAAGAAAATGGGTACGAATCATGGTTTGCTTTTCATCGTATGTTCCAGGTCACAGATAAACTAAGGCACTAGAAGCCTCCTGTTCTACTTCTTATGGGAAAAATTCATTAAACCCTTCATCACAACTCTGTTGATTTGCTCCCTTCCACCACTCAACACAATCATAGACAGCAGAGAGAACCTCCCGTGGTTATTAACAATTTTGGAGAAATAGTGTTATGGCTGAGTTAGCATGTTCTCTAACATTTGAGTTTTATATGCCAGAAGATTTAAGTTTTTCTAAAGTTGACAGCATGGAAGATTATGAGATACCACCATGCAGCCTTAACACTAAATACATATATTTGTCAAAAATTTTAGGTTATAGATATATGGGTAACCATGGTTATCATGTATGATTGCAGCTAAGACACGACTGTGTTCAGGAAAAGATACAAGGTGCTGCCTGATTGTTAAAGGGCTCCTTTCATTCCTGTAGACTTCACTGTGCTGTAACAGTGGTGACAGTTTTGCTGTGAAACCAGGGTGTATGTCCCAAAATGCACTAGCTCTAGTGCTTTTATATGTGGGCATGTCTATAATGCACACCAATCTTTCTACCTATACCTGTAGCTAACTCTTCTATCCTGTCCTATCCTATGAACTTCTAGAGATATACAATTCCTAATTTGTTAAGCTTACCAGGCAGCCTGGTAAGAGTTCTACATGCATGTGAAATAGTTTTGCAAATTTAATATTCAGTGGATTCACTTCAGCGCATTACTACCACCAAAGTGCAGAGAGAAAGGAGTGTCAGAGGGAACCAGGGCCTGCCTGTCTACATGAGCCAGTCTGCACTTGGAAAAGAATGAGAGCAGCAAAACATGCTACCATTTTGGTTTTGTATCAACATATTTATCTGGTATCACCAAGAAGTGGAGCAAGCAGTCCCAGTGATTACTTAATAACTCAGAATCACAGAACTTCTGGTTGGAAAAGGTCTCTGGAGATCATCTATTGGCAACACTAGATAGGGCCAGAAAGGGCTTTGTCTAGTACAATCTGGACAACTGCCAAGGATGGAGATCACACAGACTCTTTGGGTAGCATCTTCCAGCGCTGCACTACCCTCCTGGTGAAGAGCTGCAGCAATTATTAAGTTATTCCTGGAACCGTAAGGATTGCTTTGTCTCTTTTACCACTGAGGTCCTAAAGCTATTGACAACTGCTTCTGTTGAAGTATGTCAGACAGGTAAAAAACCATTACAGTCTATCAGATCTCGTGAGATGCTCAGCATCCTTTCAGAAGCAGCATTTCTAACCCCTGCTGAAACCAATGAGATTAGAAGGCAGCCTGCATATCTCAAGATTGATTTATCAAAGTTTAAATCCCCTACAAAAAGTCAAATTCATAACATGAGAGGAAAAAGAATGCATTAGTGTATTACAGTGCTGCATAGTTTATCTATATTTGTCAGCTTCTAATTAAAAAGCAATCATGAAGACAAACTATTTTATTGTATTAGCATTACTATGCAGTGGGTAAAGACAAAATATTTTCTACTACTAACCTTACCTGTTTTTGGTATGACTGCCTTTCCTTCCAGAGTACTACTATACTTGACTTTTCAATCTTTTCAAAACTTAGCTTAAAAGAAAGTAACACAATCATAATGCTAACATGTTAAAAAATCACTGATAGTACTTTTCATCACCACATGATGGACAGAACAGTTTCTCAGTGTGTTAGAAAGACAATGCCGTGGTTTAGCCCCTGTCAGCAACCAAGCAGCACACAGCCGCTCACTCACCCTCCCCCACCCCCGGTGGGATGGCAGGGAGAATCGAAATGGCAAGAGTAAGAAAACTCACAGGTTGAGATAAGAACAATTTAGTAATTGAAATATAATAATAATTGTAATGAAAAGGAGAACAACAAAAGAGAGAAACAAAATCCGGGGGGGGGGGGCGGGAGGGGGGAGAAGGGATGCAACTGCTCACCACCCGCTGACCGATGCCCAGCCAGTCCCCAAGCAGCGATCACTGCCCCCCAGCCAACTCCCCCCCAGTTTATATATGGAGCATGATGTCATATGGTATGGAATATCCCTTTGGTCAGTTTAGATCAACTGTCTTGGCTGTGTCCCCTCCCAGCTTTTTGAGCACCTGGCAGAGCACGGGAAGCTGAAAAGTCCTTGACTAGTGTAAGCACTACCTAGCAATAACTAAAACATCAGTGTGTTATCAGCATTATTCTCATACTAAATCCAAAACACAGCATTATGCCAGCTACTAGGAAGAAAGTTAACTCTATCCCAGCTAAAACCAGGACAGACAATTAAAAGAATTTTTGACCGGCATTTTAAAATAAGATTTTTCTAAAGCCACCAGACTTAACTAACTTCAAATCTCTGAAACAGTCAAGCAATACACATACCTGCAATTGGAATATTCTGTGAGACTGACAGCTGTACATCTCCAGTCCCAGGTGGCATGTCAATTACTAAATAGTCCAGTTGACCCCAGTCAACCTAGAAGATGACAATAAAAATGTATGTTGGAGGTTTGAAGTCTTTTTATTTAAGGCACTTTATAGGAAACAAGGACTGCAATAAAATACAATGTAAAACAAGTGAACCAAGGACACCTCAAAAGAATGATACTGAGATGCCCTTTTACTCACACTTTCAGTACAGGATCAAGACATTATTTTTCTAAGAAATACAATCTTTGCTGATCACTCAAAACTATGAGCGTACCTTTATTACTAACTTTATGAGCATAATCCTTATTGAATTCTTCCCCCCCCAAAAAGGAGCAACAACTTTAAATTAAGACTTTTACTTTGCAGCTGCTTTATCACAGCTTAGAAGTAAATGTTAGGTAAAATTCAGGCTGAAATTCTGGGGTTTGTGCAACAAATACGGCTTAGGAATTGTTTCCATTAATTTGAAACCAATTTTGCTTGCTTCTTATCACTTCTTTGAAACTACATATAAATATAGTACTTTTTTCTGGTTTGTTGTTGCAAAGTTATTCATACATGGAGAGCTATCGGTACTGAATTTTTTCTAGGAAAAAGAGCTGCTGGGAGAAAAAAACCCAGCAGATTTGTTAAATGAAAATCACCAGGTATAATTATACAAACTTACAACATACATACGACATCACACAATAAAAAAAGTTTATTGGTTGCTAGGCATCAAATGAGAGTGACCATTAATATCTATTAGGCTCATATGTGAGAATGCTGTGATTATTTACATTCTTTACCAGGACAGATTTCCAGGAGAGCTAAATAACTCTCTCTAGAGCACTGCATGCTGCAATGCACGTTCTCTTCATGAGAACAGAAATGGTCCTAGGTCTACTCTATATAAAGTAAAGCCAAGCTATACTTTGCCTAAACGTTTCCCAACGGTTTAACTAAGCTTCGGCAGATCCTCGATTCAATTCTGACATGGTGCAGGTTAGTACCAGTGCACTCTTACTAGCCAGCAGTAATGATATAAAGTCTTTTGTCTCTGCAGTACAGAAGCTTTAGAAATCATAACGACGTTAAAAATAAAGACTCACAAATGTCTCCCCCTCATTTGTCTCTCCACACAGACATAATGCAATTATACAGTATGTTTCTGATTCATAAAACAGACATAAGCTACAACAGTCTATGAGCTGCTTTAATACAGGAAAATGCCAAACAAGAGTAGGATTTTACTTTCTCTTTCATTTTACACATTTCCTCAGAGTCATTTTAACAGCTAAAACAATTGACATTTTGCCAGTCCCCTAGTTATTGTCCTGGAGTGTTAGACCCTGTCAGGGGAACACTCATGCATTTTCATCCAGTTCTTGTACAGACGATGATCTTCTGGCAAAGCACAAGCAATGTGAAATCCAGA
This sequence comes from Balaeniceps rex, assembly GCA_013401315.1. Taxonomy (NCBI): domain Eukaryota; kingdom Metazoa; phylum Chordata; class Aves; order Pelecaniformes; family Balaenicipitidae; genus Balaeniceps; species Balaeniceps rex. The sequence continues at coordinate 12,696 of VYZW01010817.1, read as the reverse complement.
CCACTAACCCAATGTAGCACTCCAGTGAGAAATGGAATTTTTCAAGGCAGACTGATGAAGATGGAAGATTTTGGAGCACTTATGGGAGAAGGGGGATAGGGAAGGTTAGTTGCAAATTCTAACTTTAGACATCTAAATTAGGGACTCTCAGCACATCTCCCTTTCCTCATTTTCTATACAAAGGCTGCAGGAGCACTAAATGGTGCCCAAGACAGTCTAGCTGAACAGGAAATGCTACTTATGTTAACCACAGCAAACACTGCACTTTACTTTTCCACATTTAATATTCATCTATATTATCTATAATATCTATATTGTTTTGTAATATCTATATTTTGTCAACAAAAATGACATATACCTAGCAGATTTCTAGAAGTAATTAGCATTCACAGTCATACTGAGACTACATAATCCCAAAGAAAAGTTACATATATGTGCAAAAATGTATGTACTGAAGCATAAGCATGGGGTAGAGAAGCCAGTTTATCTAAAAAATCTGGATTTTGCTTTGTTTTTTTTAACTAATCTTGCTTAGTTATAAAGAAAGATAAATGCCAGTGCTGACAAATGCCTCCTTTTCCAGCGAATATTACTTTGCTCACTTGAAGGCATGAACTTTAAATTCCTATGTTTCTTAATTAAAAATTAACCATTATAAAGGTGACAAATTGAAACTATATAGGTGTTAAAAAGTAGTAGTTTACAACATGAGTAAAGTCAAGTTCCTTAAAGATTTGCAACTAAACGCACATATCCTCTATAAATAGTTAAGTGCATAAATCTCAATATGCAAACCCAAACCTTTCATAATAATCACAACCATTTTGAAACACTAAGGTACAGAGGGTTTTATTTTTTAAAAATAATTAACTCAGAATACCTTTCCCCCTCCATGTCTTGAGAAAGGCTGATCCTGCAATCTCTTGTTAAGTCCAAATTTACAAGTCCAGTAATCATATTTTCCTTCCTTAAATACTTCTACAGAAACTATGAATAAACTGTTTTTTTTCTGCCTTGCAGCAAGATGTAGTCCTGAAACACATCTATGAGTGGCATGGCATTACTATCATTCTGACACAGTTTCCAATCACTTTGTCTGCTGAAAATGCTTTGTTCTTGAAAAAACTTAGTTTTCAGCCCTTTTCTCCATGAGCTCAACTTCAAGTCCTTTCAGGTACAGCACTGCCTCATGGAGTAGTGCAAGACAATCCAAACCCCACCCTTATCAGAGGTAACTGGAATAAAAAATAAATACACTGTTTTCTCCCTATAGCTAAAAGCTGTCTGGTTTTGCATATACTTGCTGGCCCTAACTTTAAACGAGCTCCTTTTGTGGAACAAGGTGACTTTCTGGGCCTGTCCTATAGCTTTTCTTTTCACTCTTACCAGAGGTTCTGCTCCTCCAACTTCTTCAAGCACTAGTCTCCTTCATCAAGTTCCATGTGATCCTCCTACCTAGCAAGCATTACAGTTCCCCAAAGAAAACATGTGGAACACTAATGGAGAAGACCTCAAAGGCGAGTGCTCAAACCCTTTCATAGGCATTCAGTTTTGTGGGGAAGCACAAAGCAGTTGCTGCTCTTCTAAGCTAAGGTAGCAGTCTTGTAAAAACATCTCCAGGTAGAACCTTTAAAGTAAAAGAACTCTTTTATAAATAGCTTACTGCTTCAAAAACACACAAACCAATCGTTGCTCGAGAAGTAATTTAAAAAATTTACCACATTTAGTAGAATGGGAGAAGGGGTACAGAAATCAGAGGGCACCTCAAGCTTTCTTAGTAAGTGACCCCATAACAACAAAAAGAACTTTCAACATGCACTTTCTGGATTGTCCTATAAGTAATGATTTTTATTAAAGTTATAGACCTCTGAAAACAGAAGTTAATAATGGAATTTTAAGCACATGGTGACTCTCAAGGTAAATCTCATTGCTAAGCAACAGGAAAAATACTCTGTTAACACATAGTGCAATTAGATTATAATGCTTTACTTAATTTATGGCACTGAAACCATCTTATTTCACTTTTTTTTTCAAATTCATGGACTGAAAAAAAGAAATAAGATGTCTTTATCAAAGGAATTGTGCTCCATTATAACACTTATAAATCTGAGCACAGAAAAATGAAGAAGCTGCACCACCCCAGCAGCAGCGGAGAGGATGTGTTGCGTAGGACAGAAGACAGGCTTTTGTCACACCAGTTCAGAAAAGGCAACATTGAAGATACCCTAGGTGTGCAAGTGTTGAATATATCTGAGAATTACCCTCCACACACATCTCTGAGTTACGCTACTGCCGTGGCGTTGAACTGGTGGAAGTCAGATGGCAAACTAGATTGGAAAACTGCTCCTCATTAAAACTAACCTTGGTTTTTATTTTGGATTTTGGATGTAGTCAAATAGTTATCCTCACAATTTTATTTTCTTCTTTTTTTATTTGTAATTCAGGGTGAGAATGGAGAGCTGCACCACAATGACATAGCTGTAATTGCTGGAAAGAAGTGAGCTAGTGTTTTTGCCCAGTAGTGAACAGTGTCCTCTGGACACCCGCACTTGCTCAGACTCAGGTTGGGGAACTCTGCACCTCATCCCACTTCTCTCTGTAGTCTTCTTATTCTCTTCTATTCTGCAACAAGTAGATGATGAATGCTGTGGAGTTCAGTTGCTCCTCCGTTACCCTCCCACAGTAATACACAAGCAGTATGACAATCTTTTATTAAACAAATTATTGAATGTAATTTGGACAGTATAATGATTTGTTATAGAAGCGTACACGTTACTTAATGGGAGAAGAAATTCCAGGGTCTGTTACGAAATTTCAGCAAAGCAGGAAAAAAGGGAGGAGAGACGTTTTTAATTAAATTTAGAACTGGAACATATAATCAGAAGAGTGGCTTTCCGAAATCTACTATTGCCATTCATGCAACATTATTAAAATGGGACGTATAATCAGGCTGTGATATAAAACACTAATTTGAATGCAAATCCTGTTTATATGCAACAATTTACCAAATCAGGACCACTAGTCCTCATGCTTTCAATCAGTTCTGAGAAGTGTGTCTGTATGCAAATGCGGTTGCATACAAGTAAATGAGCTCAGATTAACAGCATGTTACATTAAATGAGTTCCCTTTGCAAGCAATAAGCGGACAGCAGTTACAAAAGCCTGCCTTGTACCATCTGAAATCTGTCAGCACCTTTGCATGTACAGAAGTGTTAATATCTTTGCCCCTCTAATATATACAGTGTGTAAAACATTTCAAACCATAGAAATGTAATTGCACTTTCCTTAAGTATAGCATTCATCTTTTTTTAAAAAGGTTTAACTTGATGTTTATTGTTAAGCAATGTAATTAAGTGTCATGTGCTCCTGTTGATTTTCCCTTGCTCAGAAACACCATGAATGCTTCTATGTAAATTACTTCAATCAATCACTCTGTTTATGTGACAATTCATAGCCAAAATACCAGACATGCATTTTGAGTAAGGGTTCCAAATAGCAAGTTAAACCTGAGGTAGAGCATAGAGATATAGATGGCATTTCTGCTGAGGAATGAAGCTTGAGCATCCTCTGTGCATGAGGCAGAAACGGCTGAATATTAGCACAGAAGAGGGATTGCTACTTGTGGTTTTGAAGTAATCCTGGTGTTTGGTAAATAACAGAAGATATTATTTATTTCTTCTTATTAAGAGGAATACATGCAGAGTTTCAATCAAGAAGCACTGCAGGTGCAGACTTGGCAGCAGCCAGCCAGGCTCTGAACACCAGTATCAGAAAAGTACTAAGAGCTACACTGCAGGCAGCTTAAGGTCTATTCCTGCCTTATCCCCTCTCCTCCTACCTACCTTGTTGCATATATAGATGAGTTAATCCAGGCAAACAGCTGAACAAAATAAAGGTAAGAAATTCTGTCATTAACTGAAAATGTATGTAACTGTTCACATATATTTACATCTGTTAGTGCAAAACAAAACAAATATTTTAAAAGATTTCCTTGTAAAAGTAAAGATTCGGCTTAAACATACACAGACATCGGGAACAAATAAGTAGCTTCATGATGTAAGAAAACAGATAATTTAGGAATAGTAAAATGAAACATGGCATTTTAATAAAAATATTTGTATTTATTCTCACAAATATTTGACAAAGAAAGGAGACATTCCCCAGACATAAACCAAAAGATTTTTACTCCCTACAGAAACTTTGTCTCCGGTACTGAAATAACCACTTATATCATAGCAGCATATTCCATAGTGCTTAATATAACTCAACACTTTCTGAGCAAAGACAACTGCCCCTTTGACTTGTCCTCTGATGCTTAACCAATCTTGAAGACTTGCAATCTAACACCATGAAAAACAGATGCACTGCAACAGTTCAAATTCCCTCTAAGGTATTTCTAAGCAGCCTGTTCTGCCAAGTTCAGAGAGAAATTGAGGTGAAGCGTTAAGAACAGTTTGTTCCAAAGATTTCCATAAAGAGAAGGAAATTCTCCTATTCTTTCTCCATGTAGACTAAGCATAACTTTTAGAAATAAGTGCCTAGGAAAGAAGCCAGAGTCCTGTTCAATTCAACCACCAAAAGAGAAACTGGCCTCCTCCTCCTTGATGGCTTTTAATAACATGGAGAACTGAAGGCAAATGCAGTAGCCTGAAGTTTCTGTCACCTTCACCTATATAACCTCCAAAACTAAAAAACTCCCAGAAGATGACAACAAAGAGGTTATTCTCTACAGGGTGTTCCAGGAGACTGAGGGAAGGCACTAAACACCAGGCTCCTGCTAAACTTCAGAAAGCCCAGTCAATGCCGTGTCAGCCTGAAGGGAAGCCGGCACACAGCTGTGGGACAGCCTGGCATGGCCACAAGAGTCTGGGGACAGTCTCTGGGGACGACTGAAAAGGAATACTTTTGTGCATCCCCAGAACGACTGATGGAGACTGTATCAGCACTACCGCGTATAAAAGGCTCTTCCACTAGGTTTGAGTTGTTACTACAAAGAGCCTTCACGAGCCGAGATTCCCATTTCTCAGGGACTCAAAGCACTTGTTCTCTATAAAATGACACTTTGAGAAGCAAACTTTTATTATGTAGTCAGTCTTGAGATTGATCGTTGATATGCTGCTCTCTACCCTTGACCCACAGGCTGCACTACATAATTTGCAGAAACTTTTCTTCAGAAACACACCATATTTTTTTTCCCGTTCTATGATATGGAACTGTCTGTAGTTCAGCTGCTGAATAATGACGACTGGAAAAGAAATATGGAACTAGGCAAGTTTCTATTCTTATGCCTTTTACTTTTGTGCTTAATTTTATTGCTAAAGTAATATAAACGTAAACAAATCACAAGAAAGTGGGCTAGCATCACATCATCTAATTAAACTAATCACCAGGTTGATGCAGCTACATTAAGCACATCATCTGAACTATAAATTCTCATTGAGCTCTCCCTAATACACAAAGGCATCAGCATTGTTGAGCTATCAAATCCAAAGTCAACAACACATTTTTAAGGCAGTATTATCAAGACCCAATTTAAGCTCATACAACTTATATATGCTGTCCAATTCAGATTTTCCCTACAATAACAAGCGATCAACAAGAAGGAAATATTACAAGTATTGGCAACAAATATCAAAAAGGAGAAGCTTATTAAGCCTAACCCCCATACATATTTTAGTCAATATTTCTGTAATGATGTTAAAAGCTGATACATAGTTTAAGACTGAATGTTTAAGCTATGCAATGGAAAGCTACGTCCCTAATTCTCTTCACAACTCATTTAACTTCCTTAAACTTCAGTTCATATGAGAAAATTAACAAATTCCTTACTGGGGTACCAACAGACTAATACAGGCATCATTCCATGCCCAGGTCAGAAAATTCTGTGTCTTAAGTACAATGTATAATGCTTTTTTGTACAGAAGATGGAACTTCTACAGAGGACAGTCTAAGGCCTTCAGAAAAAGGATTACAGAAGAAAATAACATGATAGACGTTATTCAAGTCACTTCAGATGCCACTGAAGAAAACCCTCCCATATTATCATAAACTGTGCGATATAAAAACTGGAATAGAACCAATTAGATGTAGACCGCTGAACTGAGGCCAAAATACAGTAAATCTCAATACAGGACTTGCTTTTTGTCTGGTGAGATGTTATCAGATCTCAGAGTAAGCAGCCTTGAGGTGAAACATTAATTTTCAATAATGAATTTTTTTTTTTTTAAATAACCTGTTTTTCACAAATATGGACAAAACTCCATCCTCCAAACTTTCAGTACTTAAAATTCACAAGCATATCCTCCCCAGTCACTGAATTCAAAATAGTCTACTCTTGCTAAAGAAACCAGCATTGGAAAGTCTGCTTGAATCACCTCAGAGCACAATCAATACACCCAACAAGAAACAAGACGTCACAACAAGGCTGCACAAAATATAGAACCCTTCAATCCCACAGGAAGATTCAAGAGGATGAGAGAGTGTGGGGGAAAAAGGTGTAAGCAAGAACACGTGCAAGAGAAAGCAGAGCAGATCACTGACTCGATGGGATCCTTGACCATGCGACTGTGACTGTGAAGTTGGTACACGTTCTCTGTTAAAAGAACTGCCTTTAGGTCAGAAAGGGGCAAGAACAACTGCATATAGGTTGCCCTGATGAAGAGTGGAACACAGAAAGTGCATAGAAGACACAGAGAAGATGTAAAAATAAAAATAAATAGAACTTAGAAATTGTACACATTTTGCAGTTGCACATGTAACATTCCCACAGTTTAAAGAGGTGCTGAAGGTGTTATGCCTAGAGTTGTAAGAGCATTTACAATGAATTAGACAACAGATAATCTGTGAAAGCATCACATATAGATTGCCAAAATAATTGCTGTGCCCACAGAACCATGCTTTTACATTCACCGGTGCCCTCAGTTATCAATCTGCAACAATAAAAGTGTTACTTGTATTCTAAACCTAATTAAAATAATTTGCTGAAGGTGCTGATACCATGAATTTCAGGGACATTCAGTGATTACTGTCAAGCAAGGGACAGTCTTCATATTTTCATTTGCTTCCTAGATTTTTATTTAGCTCCAATTCTTACTTCATGGTTTTTATACAGAAAAAGCTGTTTAACCTCTAGCAGAAAAAGTACTTACAATGGGCACCCACATTAGTTGCATAATAAAAGAGCTGTATTCCAAAGGCATCATTCTGCCAGGAGAACATAATCCTTCTTTTAAAAGATACTGCTGATGGAGCAAAACATTGTAAGAGGAGAAACATCTATTGCAGCTTCATAAATAGTGCAGAAAAGTGGGGTTTTTTTCTTTGTTAGGGAAGGGGGGAAAAAAAAAGGAGACACTAATCTCTGGTACCTTAAGCACAATTACTTTACATTTGTGTCAATCACTCAGTGTGTGAAAAATAACCACTTTCTACAAAGAATATTAGTGAAAAATCTGCTGCTATTCTTGGATA
>VYZW01010816.1:5751-41588 GCA_013401315.1 Balaeniceps rex | reverse complement strand
CCTTCCAACCCAAAGCATTCTATGATTCTATGATTCAGAACTTGCCACTTTCGTTTCATTCAGGTCTCACCAAAATCTACAACCAGCCTGTACTGGCTGTAGCTAGCAAACAGTGGGCTTGTGACCAATTCAGAAGTTCAGTTTCAGAAATTCACACACAAACACATATACACCCAATTATCTGCCACCTGTCAGCATCCACAATTTTAGCCATTTTTCACATACCACAGAAAAGCAATAGGATTTTTTTTGTGCAAAGATTTTCATTCTGCTTCAGGGACAGTAAGTTTACTAGACATGCTGTAGTCCCAGCCTGTGTAGCCTAGTAAATATGATTTTTGCCGTGACTAAAGGCCACAGATTTTGTACTGACCTGACAGTGCATGGTCTCAGGACTCTCGTGGCCTGTGCTGGTTTTAGCTTGTCAATTTGTCAAGTGATTACCGTCTCATCTGTTTTAGCTTTAGCTCTGGGAATATCCCATATAGTAAAAGTCAGACACAGCTAGATCATCAGTGTGTAGCAAACAGCCCTTTGTGTTAAATAGGTTGGGAGAGGTCAAATTGCAACTTTCAAACTTTAGCTGGAAATGAATGAGAAGGGAGCGGGTTGAGGTGAGAAAACATACTAATAGAGCCCATTTCAGGTGGCCTAGAAATACGCAATGGGGTTTTCTCAGGTTTTAAGCACAAGAGCCAGACAAGAATGAAAGTAGTGCATTAAATTGAGTGTGTGGAGGATAATTTCTTAATCCAGGTGATAGACAGCCCGACCAGAGGAGAAGCGCTACTGGACCTGTTGCTCACCAACACAGAAGAACTAATTAGACATGTCAAAACTGGTGGCAGCCTGGGCTGCAGTGATCATGTCCTGGTGGACTTCACAATCTAGAGGGATATGGGCCAGGTGAAGAGTAGAGTCACAACCCTGAATTTTAGGAGAGCAAATTTTCAGTTGTTTAAGGAATTAGTGGATGGGACTCCCTGGGAAACTGCCTTCAGGGACAAAGGAGCTGAACACTTTTTAAGGACATTTTTCTTAAAACACAAGAGCTCTCAATTCCCATGTGTAAGAAGTCAGGCAACCAAAGCAGGAGACCAGCATGGCTGAGTAAGGACCCTCTGGTCAAACGCAAGTGTAAGAAGGAAATGCACCAGCAGTGGAACCAGGGACATACATCCTGGGGAGAATACAGGGACGCTGCCTGCATGTGTAGGGATATGATCAGGAAAGCTAAGGCACAGTTGGAACTGAATTTGGCAAGGGATACGAAGAATAATAAGGGCTTTTACAGGTATGTTGGCCAGAAAGGGAAGAATAAAGAAAATGTACCCACCCTGGTAAATAAGACAGGAGAGCTGATGACAATCAACATGGAGAAGGCTGAGGTACTCAACAATTTTTTTGCTTCAGTTTTCAGTGATAATCCCTCTTCCTACATCTCTCAAGCCCCTGAACTTCAAGGCAGAGACTGGGGGAATGAAGTCCTTCCCATCAGGTTCAAGACTACCTGAGAAACCTGAACATAAATAAATCCATGGGACCTGATGAGATACATCCCATGGTCCTGAGGGAATCAGCTGATGTAGTTGCCAAGCCATGCTCCATCATATTTGAAAAGTTATGGCAGTCAGGTGAAGTCCTCAGTGACTGGAAACAGGGAAACATCACACCCATTATTAAAAAGGGTGAAAAGGAGGACCCTGGGAACTACTGACCAGTCAGTCTCACTTCTGTGCCTGGTAAAATCATGGAGCAGATCCTCTGGAAGACATGTTGAAACATATGGAAGACAGGGAGGTGATTAGAGACAGACAGCATGGCTTCACCAGGGGCAAATTGTGCATCAGTGGAGAAGGGAAGAACTACGGATGTCATCTACCTTGACTTCTGTAATGCCTTTGATATGACCCCCCACAACATTCTTGCCGCTAAATTGGAGAGATGTGGGATGGACTGTTAGGTGAATAAGGAACTGGCTGGATGACCCCATCCAAAGAGTTATAGTCAAAGGCTCCATGTCCAAGTGGCAACAAGTAACGAGTGGTGTCCCACAAGGGTCTGTACTGGGACCAATACTATTTAATATCTTCATCAATGACATAGACAGTGGGATTGAGTGCACACTCATCAAGTTTGCAGACGACACCCAGCTGAGTGGTACAGTTGATTCGCCAGAGGGAAGGGATGCCATCCAGAGGGACCTTGACAGGCTCGAGGAGTGGGCCTGTGTGAACCTTATGAAGTTCAATAAGGCCAAGTGTAAGGTCCTGCACCTGGATGTGGGCAATCCTCAACATCAATACAGACTGGAGGATGAATGGATTGAGAGCAGCCCTGTGGGGAAGGACTCAGGGATACCGGTGGGTGACAAATTGGATATGAGCTGGCAATGTGCACTTGCAGCCCAGAAAGCCAATCATATCCTGGACTGTCGAGGGAGGTGATTCTCCCCCTCTACTCTGCTCTCGTGAAACGCCACCTGGAGTACTGCATCCAGTTCTGTGGTCCCCACTACAAGAAAGACGTGGACCTGCTAGAGTGGATCCAGAGGAGGGCCACGAAAATGATCAGAGGGATGGAACACCTCTCCTATGAAAAAAGGCTGAGAGAGTCAGGGTTGTTCAGCCTGGAGAAGGCTCTGGAGAGACCTTATTGCTGCCTTTCATTATATAAAGGGGTCTTATAAGAAAGATGAAGAGAGACTTTTTGCTAGGACCTGTAGTGACAGGTCAAGGGGCAATGGTTTTAAACTGAAAGAGGGTAGATTTAGATTGGATATAAAGAAGAAATTCTTTATGGTAAGGGTGGTGAGACACTGGAACAGGTTGCTCAGAGAAGTTTTGGATGCCCCATCATCGGAAGTTTTCAAGGTCGGGTTGGATGAGGCTTTGAGCAACCTGACCTAGTGAAAGATGTCTCTGTCCATGGCAGGAGGTTTGCACTAGATGATCTTTAAAGGTCCCTTCCAACCCAAATCATTCTATGATTCTATGATTCTCTTCTATGATTTGAATTTGGGTTAGGGATTAGGGTTAGAAGGGTTAGGGTTTGGCTGAGGAATAGGGGTTAGGGTTAGGGTTAGTGTACTTTCCATTACTTTTTCATTTATTTTCTTACCTGGTTTTCATGTTATAGCAAGTTCATAATGTGTAGCTTGACTTATTTCTTATTTTGTAATTGTCTGCATATAAATGACTCACTGGAATATGAAGGATGAACAGAGTGTAGATATTACCCGAAAATACATGTTATTTTGCCTGCTTCCAATACATTGCCTAAGTAAATTTTTAAAAGTATATTTATACAGATTCTCGTACTGCGTCTCTTCCCCTATTACCTAGTGCTTTTTAATGAGGTATGTATAGTATGTATGCTCTACCACAATGCTTAAGCATCAAATAACTGTTTCTAAATGGATGACAAATACAGATAATATGATTCAGCAGATTCATTTCTTAGAAGCTCTTAAGAAATTCTAAAGAAGTTCCACTGTCAAATACAATGAAGATCTACAGCATAACTAAGTAGGCAAATCTAAAACAAAGCTTTGCAGTGTTAACTTCTATCCCTCTGACTGAACAGAGTTGGAAACACATCTCATTCTATTCTCCTTTTTGTGAAGCCATCAGTACTTTAGGCTTGGCTGCTTTAAAAATATTTCTAAGCTTGATGGCTAAGAACTAAGATGGTAGAGTTAGGCAAACAGCCTACATCTTCTTCCCACACTAAGTACTCCAGAAAGGAAATGCTCACCATCCCAAAATGAGTGCTCTGTTGACATCCATCTGGTAGAACACAGAGGAGGTAGATGGGATTGACAAGCAGGCAAGCCTAAACTATGACTGTTTTTGCAGGTTTTTGTGACACATTTCTGTTAAAAATAAATTAATCTAAAAAGGTGGGGAAAAAAACACATGGACCTGTAGTAGTGTAGAAAAGTCTAGGCCATTTGATTCCATCTCAGTGTGCCCTGTTGAGAAGTTGTCCTTATCTCAAGCAACAGCTTTGAACACTGGAGTGCCATGACTGGGTTCTGAAAAAAAAAAAGTAGAAGGTTTTGTAGAGTGTTTATGAAAAAAGGGAGAAGTAGTATCTGCAGAGAACTTGGAAACTATTTAGTTCCCAAACTTATGTGTGCTCTTGTAAGAGCTGACGTAACAAAGAAATATCAGCGAAGGTCATGCAGTTGCTTTCACTGGCTGTCAGATGGTGGGGACTGCTGTGTGAAATGTTGGGATACACCACTAGCAGAAATGATAATAAAGTGTAGAGTAGAAATAATTGTCAGGCAAGGAAAGGAGAGAAAGGAACAGTTAGCTTTGAAGACCTCAACTCGGCTTAAATTGGAACTTGAGACCCTGGAAGAAATCAAGATGTTAAATGTGAATGAAGGTTAATGCAGGAAGGGGTTAACCTAGTAGGTGACCTACCAGTTATCTCTCAAGATGAAGACTATAAAATTGTTGCTGTTAAAGTTCTTCCTAGGTATTCTTGCAATCTGGGCAAGTAAAACTTCAGTGAGCTGACCATCTAGTTCTCCCTTACTCACCCCTGACTTATCAAGAATTTCCAAATCACCCCTCTAGGAATAATTTTTTTCCACCTTTGCAGTTGCTACTTTCCCACTTTACCTCCCCTTTTCCTGCTACACCTATGTGCTAGTTTTGGCTGGGGTAGAGTTAATTTTCTTTATAGAAGCTAGTATGGGGATATGTTTTGCATTTGTGCTGAAAACAGTGTTGATAATACAGGGATGTTTTAGTTGTTGCTGAGCAGTGCTTACACAGAGTTGAGGCCTTTTCTGCTTCTCACACCACGCCACCAGTGAGGAGGCTGGGGGTGCACAAGAAGTTGGGAGGGGACACAACTGTGACAGCTGACCCCAGCTGACCAAAGGGATATTCCATACCATATGACATCATGCTCAGCATATAAAGCTGGGGGAAGAAGAAGGGGGGGGGGACATTCAGAGTTACAGTGTTTGTCTTCCAAAGTAACCGTTATGCATGATGGAGCCCTGCTTTCCTGGAGATGGCTGAACACCTGCCTGCCCATGGGAAGTAGTGAATGAATTCCTTGTTTTGCTTTGCTTGCGTGCACGGCTTTTATTTTACCTGTTAAACTGCCTGTATCTCAATCCACGATTTTTCTCACTTTTACTTTTCTGATTCTCTCCCCCACCCCACCGGTGGGGAGCGAGCAAGCGGCTGTGCGGTGCTTAGTTGCTGGCTGGGGTTAAACCACGACACCCTATCAGTGATCCTCCATTCTCCAGTGTAGCCATACCCTCAGCCAGGGGTTTACCGATTAAAGTAGAGCCTGGAGTCATAAAGAAACATTTCTGTGGTCCTGGAGACCAGTGGGCCCCATGACGCCTCTCTGACCAATTCGACAAGCAGCCAACAGAAATGAGAACTCAGGAAAGATACGGGTGTAATATATTCACAGACATTGTGTAAGAGATTTGACAGTGAACTATCATCTTGTTAGGATGACTTTTATCAGGGAAATACTACTCTGAAAAATACAGTGCATATCAAATGACAGTGCTGAGTTTATTGGTTGAAGATTTGAATCAGGATTGATTCTGCTGAACCCTGTTGCACTGGAGTGGTTTCTCTGGGAAAATCTTGATCTGATTTCTGTGAAGTGCACAGGGCCTGGGAGCAACACAGCCAGAGAAGAACCTCTCCAGAAACTATTGCTCTTTCTGTCAGTATGTAGACCCAAAGTTGTTTCTTTTGTTCTTTAATTTTCTTCATAATGACTGTATCGAAAGACAGCATCAAGGCATTGTGAGCAGCATCCCAAAAGTATTTCAAAATCAAATGAAAGAAAGGCAATTTAGCTGACCTGGGGAACTTGCCGTGTGACAAACACACCAGACTGAGGAACCTAAGAGGACAGCACTAGAAAACTGGGTCTGCAAATGCTGCAGTTTTCAAGGACTGCAAGGAACCAAGAACACCACAGAGGCAAAGGACCAAGTCTCCGGTAGGAAGCAGGCATGCCACACATGGACAGGGACAGGTAAAGCAAGGTTTTCCCTCACTTTGTACTTCCTTGCACTATTCCAGTCTCTGTATACAAACTCCTGCACACCATGCACTAAGCTGAAATAGCCCTGGGCAAAGGGAGCCTGTCTGCGTGAGGTGCCCGGTCTGACAGAGAGCTGCTTTCTCAAAACACTTTCGGTTGCCCAGCCCTTTCTGGGTGGCCTGGCTAGCGATGGGGAAGAGGAAAGGCCCGTTAGAGAGCTGTTCTCTCTACTTTCTTACATGACTGTTACTTTCCTCCCTCGCCATGGCTTCATGTTGGGCACAGTACTCCGCCTAGGGGCAGAGTCTGGGCGTGGCCCCTGCCAGGGGCTGATGGTTTCTGCTGCAAGGGGCCCCTTGGATTTGAAGAAGAAAATTCCTCGAGACATCGAGGCGAGGACCCATACAGATGTCTGGATTTATACATATGTCCTGGGAGTGCCGAGAGGTTTTGCTCTGAGGTGAGCTCTTCGGCCCTGGCTCCGGGCACCGCCAGTGCTGCGGAAGGAGGCTAGCCAGGCTCCGCCGCATCGAGGCCACAGGAACCGCCGCCGCGCCACAGCAGACCGGCTGCAACGGCTGCTCCCCTGGTGGAGCCCTTTGGCCAGGGGCCCTTCTTTCCCTGACTGACTCCTTCCCGGGCCCGCCCTCGGCCGTACCGCTAACGGCGGGCCGTGCTGCGGCAGTGGGCGGGGCCGGCGGAGGGCCGGGAGCCGCCATGCGATTTCGGGCTAAGATCGTGGATCTCGCGTGCCTCAACCACTTCAGCCGTGAGTATGCCAGGGCGGGGGGGCTGGGTCGGAGGACGGCTGTGCCTAGGCGAGCGGCCGGGGGACCGCCTTTCACGGGAAAAGGGAAGAGGAAGGGCTGTGCGCGCCGGCGGCTCCCGGCCCGTGGCGGGCGCCGTGAGGCCCAGGCCGCGGGCTCAGAGGCCTTTCCCGTGGGGAGACGGCGTGAGGCGCTTTCCTTCGCCCCGAGGTGTTTGGGAGTTTCCGAAGCAGCACGAGCTGCGTTTTTGGAGTCTGAATATTTCTCCCCTGTCCCCCTGGAAGCGGTTACCGCTGTAACGTCCCCCTCCCTCCGCCAGGTGTAATTAACACAATCGCCAAGTTAGCCAAGACCTGCACCCTGCGCCTTACTGTCAGCAAGCTGTATTTCATCCTCTCGGATAAAGTAGCAAATGGAGGCGTCAGTATGTGGTGTGAGCTGTGCCAGGTAAGCCCAGGGAAGTTCAATAACCATGTCATTGAAAAACAGAGCGTGCGGTTGGGTCTAGTGTATGAGGCGTTTCTTGTACACATAGTCCTTACCTGAGATGTGCCAGGTCTATCAAGGCCTGTCTGGTCACTGAAGGCACTCTGTCTTACAGGACTGCCTTTTAGTTGCACAGGTGTGGTGTTTCTGGCTAGACATCCCTTTTACCTTGGTTGTCACTTCAGTGTAAAGCTTCAGTGTGTGATGCCAGGCAGAGGAAGGCTTCCTGTTGTACACGTGCAGTTCTAAGCTTAAGGTCTGATAGGTAAAACTTGCTCCTCTGTATTTTTTTCATTTGCTTTATTTTATTTCCCAACTTTCAAAAATTGTAGGGGAATTTCTTCGATGAATTTCAGATGGAAGGAGTAGCTGCAGAGCACAATGAAATCTATTTAGAGTTGGTGCCTGAGAACCTGTCGAGAGCATTAAAAACTGCCCAGAGTGCTAAGGCAGTGAAGATCAAGTTGACTAACAAACACTGTCCCTGTCTCAGAGTTGCTGTGGAGCTAGTAAGTGCAACCATGCTTTTATCTTCATTATTAAGAAAAAGCTCTTAAAAATTGTTTTTCCTAAGATCAAATAGAAGCTTTGGTAGTCTTTGGTGTCATTCTAGAAAACTAAATAAAGAAAAATCATGCTGTTTTCCGTTTCACTAGCCTTTCCTGCCATCATGGTTATAGCACACAGAACGAGCTTTGTATTTTCCAAAACGCAAGGAAGAGGTGGAGGAAGAATGAAAGCTGTGTGATTGAAACACCTTTTTCTAATGTCTACTTTTCTCGATTCCTTCATTCTCTAAAACTTCTGTGGATTATCGCCTTCTCATTGAAGCCATTAGGTGACGGATGTTTCAGTGTAGTGTTTGGCTCTTTGTTTTGCTTTTGGTTGTCCTGCCATTCCATTTCAAACTGCTGTCTTTTCAGGTTTTTTTCTTGTTAACACTTCTTTACTGATTCACCTCTTCAGCTCTAAGGATAGCTTGTAGATACTAATGACTGATACCTCACAACCTCTTCCTTATTCAAAAGGGAAGTCCGCTTAATAGCAGACTGATAGGAACCTATGGAAAACTGAAACTGAGTCTTTGGGGCACTCAGTTACAGTATTTCTCAGAGTGGGTCTGAAAAATTTGAATTCAGAATTCAAGTCCTGTTTTTAACTGTCAGAGCATCCTCTCTCTCCCTCAAGCCATCCTTATCAAGCAGTAGTAGGATTGTGACACATGACATTCCTGTGGGGGTTATTCCCAGAAGATTATGGAATGACTTCAGAGAGCCCCGTGTACCAGACTTTGATGTAAGCCCTATTTTTTGTATTCCCTACGGAAAGGGGAGGTTGCAAGTGGAATGCTATTACTGCGGAGTATAATATGAGTGGGTTTTGTAGAAGAGGTGAAAGAAAAGAGGGAAGGCTGGAGGCTAGAGGTTTGGAGAAGGATGGGACATGGTTTCCATCTTGACAAGAGAGTCCAGAACCTGTAAAAACAGAGCAGGTGGTTACCAGTTGTTGCTGTGCTATTTAGGGTGGAGAAAGGGAGGAGCAAAGGACTTGCATGGCTTTAGGCAGGAGCACCTCCAAACCACACAGGTTTAGACTGTTTAAGCTGTTTAGGTACCAGGTGGCCCAAATAATCTGTTCTTTCTGAAGTTCACGGCCTACCTGGCAGAGTTAGATATATATGTGTTTCCTCCTAATGTATATATATCCTCTCTATATCCCTTTTGACTTTTAGCAGAGTTGCAAGGAAAGGTCTTTGTGCAGATGTGCTCCTATTTGAGGTTATGGTGTCTGTTACCTCTATAGCTAAGAGTATTTAAATTCTAAAGACATGTGACTCAGTAGAAATGATGTATTTTGTTCTGTTATTTCAGATTTACACTGGTGCAATTCCAGAAGTTATTACAGTACCATGGGAATCATGTTTTTTCCTTTTTGGCTATAGTAACTATTAACTGCTCAGTAACACAGATGTGGGTTCATGTCAGAATCTGATGTGCAAAAACCTGTCTCTATTTTGAACACAGACTTGGGATAGTATGTCTGAAGCAATTGCTAGAGTAATGCCCTGTTGGTATAATGGGAAAGAGTTCCTCTGTTCCTGAGTCATTTGCTGATTTCAGTTAAATATTGTGCTCCCTGCACTCAATAGATAACTGAGTCCAATATAAGATAGAATTGAAGGGAGAAATAAATGCATCGCATCCCAGTCACACATGAAATATTTGTATGAATGGAATTCTTATGTCTCTCTAGGTCAGTATTTACCTACCAGTGCTGAAAACAATGAAAAGTGTTGTGGAGAGAATGAAGAATCTCAGCAATTCCATTGTAAGTTAAGGCACTTCACGCGTGTGTTCCTACAGACCTTATTTTATCTTGGACAAAGCATGTTTCCCTGTTGCCCAAAATGGTGTCCCTGTGTTATACCTTATTTTGGGATGAGTCAGACATTGAACTAAAGGCACCTGAAGACTGTGTAAGGGCTGAAGAGAATGTTAGGATTTATTTTGGGATTTACACTGAAGAGCTCGTCCTGGCCTTCCCAGAAAGTGGTGCTCTTTGTACTGAATCCTTGAAAGAACATGGCATTGTGTTGCTACAAGCCATTCTTGATAGCTGGTAAGAAATCATGGTCCTTCAGGAAGATAACTGGAGGCTTTTCAGGTGATTTCATTAAAGAAATGCCTCTTGAGTGAGTCTTGTGTTAAGTGTCTGTGTGAATGAACTTTAGGTAAACTTGAGGTAGGATTTAAAGGAAATCCTACTAATAGCTCCTGGATGTCAGCCTGTGCTTTAGACTCTAACATGGTGGGTTTCCAGTCCACACTGGGTTTCTGGAGTGCTGGTGGGCCTTCCATTGAAAGAAGCCCTCTGCAGTTGGCCAGAAAAGGGGTTTGTTTTTTATTAAGTTGTTGTTCCTCACAGTCACCAGAATTGACTGACATGAAAGTTAGTAAGTAAGCATAAAGCTTTGGAATAGTTTGGTTTTGGGGCTATTCATACCAATTTTGATAAATGGAATATTTTCTGTAAACTGAGAATCCTGAAATTGGGACAGTCTCAGTCTTTCAAGGCTTGGAAGAGTTGAGAAATTACCCTGGGTTTCTGGCAGTTTTGCAGATGGCTGTCATCCTGCAAAGACAAGAGTAAGCACTTCAAACTCTTCTCCTTTGTCAGTCTTTTGTTTTTTGTTTTTGTTCCCCCCCCCTCTCTTTCCTTCCCCCTTGTCCTCAGTGGAAGTGCTTACACACAACTAAGCACAGTGTCTAACTGCTTTGTTTCCAGACTTGAGGATCTCTTCTCACACAGGATAGCTGTATGATGGGATTGAACTTTGGTGTTCAGCAACACTCAGAAGAGGTAGCATATCAACACTGGTCATACCTGCCTTCCTAAGTTCCTTACCTCCTGCTCCAAAGCAGGATAATAAATAAATCTCTGTGAAATAGCTTTAATAGCTCTAAGAGAGGAGGCAGACTACATGCGTCCTCTACATGCTTTCCTGTTATTAAAGAACAAAACCATCAAGTGTCACAATTAAATATTTGTGCTAGATATGTCCTGGTAGTAATACTGGTCAAGATCAGTGCTGCAAAAAGGGCTTAGAAGCTTTCAAATAGTACTTGGCCATTGTTTGGGAGTGTTCATCTGTGGGCATCTCCCATTCTATAGGAGATTCTGGTTGTGATATGAGCCTCTTTTAAAATTACTGAGAATTCTTCTAATCACAGAAATGAAGTGCTTAGATGTGCTTTAGGAATCCTGTGATCTGGTTGGGATTTGTGTAAGACCATATATAGTCTCCTTCTGGTTGGACACTTTGTCAGGATGGAATTTGAAAGTATTCACTTTTCCAGGATTTCTAGCAGTTCAAAGTCCTGCTTGGAGTTACTGCTGTGGTGCAGCTGTTGTTTGGTTTTAAGTCTTGAAAAGCAACACTGCAACTGCAGGTCAGCTCTTGGTGCATCCCATTTTCTGTGTGTGTCATATGGACTGTGTAGGTGCCTTTCTGTTTGTTGAAAAGCTGGATGGAAGTGTAGGAAACCTTGTATTTCTCCAGCTTCAATCTCTTAGTTCTAAAGCCTTTTCCTCAGCACATGAACTTCCCAAAGGCGGTACTTGTTCTAAAAGTACTGGAGAGCAATTTCTTTCTTTCATAATTTCAGGGAGGTCTGTGATAATTCACACAGGAATGATAAATGTGTTTTGTAGCTGAACATTAAAATGTTCAAACCATGTTCAAAAAGTACAGTTGAGCTGTGAAGGCACCGAAATGCTTCTGGAAGCTTGTATTTGAACAAAGCTGTACTTTATTCTTCTGTAATTCTGCAGTACGAAAGTGGCTTGCCTAAATTTGAGATTGATTATATTGCAGGTGATTGAAGCAAACTTGAGTGGAGAAATGAACTTGAAAATAGAAACGGACTTAGTGTCCGTAGCAACACATTTTAAAGACTTGGGAAATCCTCCCTGGGGTAAGTTGCCCTGTTTGTTGCCTCTTGTGTCTGTCTGATCTCATTACTTAAGTGTGATGCTGATAACAGTACTTACCTCCTGTTAGTCCTTACAAAATAGCATCAAGTACTTTGAAGTCTTCAAATGAAACTTTAAAAAGAAAAGTGGCCAATGACTGTTTCATGTTTGTGGGCAGAATCTCTTCCAGTATCCTTGACACTTTTGTAGGAAAACTGGGCTTTCTCTTCCTTGCACTGCTGTTTGTGAGAAACAACCCATTTGAGTACCAGCTGTTCAGTGATTACCAGGTGTGTCCTTATAGGTGTTGAAACTCCTGATGTTTTGACTAAGTGTTGTGTTCTTATGCTTTTAGCATCAGAGGATGGATGTCAAAGTTCTGATCAAGGCAGAGATCTGGAAAGCATGGCTGAGGCACGCATAGACATCAAGAAGCTGCAGCAGCTGCTTGCTGGACAGCAGGTCAATCCCACAAAAGCATTGTGCAGTAAGTTCAACAGCTCTGCTTGCAAACTCCAGTTAAGGAGGGATGTTTGCCATACTTGTAGTATCAGCAGAACAGCATATCTTCTGTTTTGTCTGTTTGAAACTACTATTTTTACTGTACCTGAGGACTTCGAATATTTCTATTTTTAGGCAGTAAGCTTCAGGCCTTAGGCATTTGGGGAATATAAAAAAAAAAAAATTAAGGCAGGCCCTTTTGTAAGTATCAAGTTGAATACTCTGACTAATCATGGGTGTCTTTTTGTCTTTGTTTTGAAGTTATTTTTTTTTATTATTTTGAGGTATTTTTTTTTTTAAAGTCTTAAAACAAAGCCCCTAGTTTCTAGCAGAGAAACTGGGATTTACTGACATGTTTGGTTTGGGTTTTTTCCTCAGATGCTTTCTTACATTCAGCACCAAACTGATTCTAATACCAAAATGCTTTTTATGCAGCTAGTGTTTCTAAACATGGAAACTATATGTTCTTTCTAGCAGAAGCCTATGCAGGGTTTTATGTCCTATTTTGATAACTGCATGCTTTTCCTGAGAACATCTGTGTTACGGTTTAGTGCAGATGCCAAGAATTTCCCAAGGAAGATTTAAATCATGGGTATAGCATTATAGGCCTATACATTACATATTTCATTTTTGGTATCAGCTTTCATAGACTCTTTAGTAATGCTTCATAGACCCTCAAGGACTTAAATATTACAGGATGATATGTCTAGTCAGCCTTCTGTCAAAAGTGGTAGAAGCACTGTATTTTTATGGTGGCATTCTGTAGAAGATGTAATTTTAATGTATTTTTCCTGCTTTAAACTGGATTTGTGGTTTTTTTCTCTTTACAGATATTGTAAGTAAAAGAGTTGTCCACTTCATCTTGCTCCATGAGGATGTTTCGCTTCAGTATTTTATTCCAGCACTTGCCTGAATGTTTTGGAATCTTGGTCATTTTCCAACCTGAGGCCATTTCCACGAAGTCTGAAAACTTTTGTGAGTTGCTGGAGTACCCTCATGTGATATGCTGTTAGATGCAGCAATCAGATGGACATTATTTCTATATTTATGAAATTATTCAAATTATCTCCTTATCCAGAGGGCCATTTTTGTGAAGAGTTACATGCTATGGAAGACACAACGCTGGCATATTTCAGTGTTACAGGGAGCAAAACTGAATTTTTTATGTGCTTTTGGGATGCTTTAAGCTGTGGGGAAGGCAACATAATATTTTTTTTTTCTCGTCGACAAACATAAAGGTAGAATTGACGTCTGGAGCTGCTGCTAGGTGTATTCAGTACTGGACAATGCAGCTCCAAGTTAAGGGATGTCCGAGCAAGCTGTCATACCTCCATGGAGCAGGAGAGCCCTCTGGAGGGTTGACAGATTGGTATTTGCCTGGGCAGGTAAGCACAGCCCTCTTGAAGGGAATTGTACTGGATTGACTTCTGTTCCAGCAGTAATGTCTATGGACTTGATGCTGCTGCATGTTGTGCAGCAGAAATGTGTCTGAGGCAGAGGAGCTTCCTGTGGCTGCTGGCATGTAACAGGATGTAACGTGCTAAGAAGCACCAACAGCTCAGCAGCGTCTGTTTGTACCTGCTTGTATCTTTTGATCTGACTTGCTCCAACATACCTCAGTAGTTCTGTTAGTGCTTGAACTGATGTGTTTAGTTCTTGGCCTGAGAAGATGAGATAAACTGTCTGAATTAACCTTGTTAATGTGGGCAGTGTATAGAACGAGTATCATATGAGGACATGTGTGAACACAGCAATTGGTGTGAAATAAAGAGCCAGTTATCTGTGGATCACATTTTTTCCCCTTTCTGGATGGAAAGCATTGTACAACCTGTGTCATCATGGTGTCAGACATGGTGAGATTGCATCTAGGCTCTGATGCCGAGCAGCCAAGAGCATGACTAAGTCTCACTGACTGTCCCTGCTTCTGCTTCCTGGTTATCTTCTGAGGTCTTTTCCTCCTTATTCCATGTGTGATTGTATCTGTTACCCAGCCATGTTCTGTATGGCCTTTGGTGTTCCACAGGGTTTTGAATATCTTGTGAAACTTCTTGTTTTAGAAATAGTAAGTGAGTCTTTGCTCAAATGGGGCTGGGAGTTTCTGCTAGACAGTAACTCTTGCCGTGGTCAGAAGTCTTGGTGTGTTTTTTTTTTTTTTATCAAGGGGTATTGAATTTAAGGGAGCAATTGATCTTTCTGTTCTTGCAGATGCAAATGGTCAAGAAAAGGCTGAAGGAGAGGCAGTGGCCTGGGAATGTTATGCTTCTTTGCCTTCTTCCACTGTTTCTATTAGACTAACCAGAAAGCATCTTCCAAATCCTGTTAGTTTTCATGGGCAACTGCAATTACCCAAAAAAATCTGTGTAAGATGAAAATAGCTGTACAGCAGGTTACAGCAATTGCATGGTAGGAGGTGTGTGGTAAATATTCCTGGGTTTTCTCTTGAGGAGAGGGGAAAAACTGTCAAGAGTATGATACAGAGTATGCACTATGAAAGTAGGCTTTGAAGTCTTCGGATTTTCTCCTTTGAAAAATTTGTTCTGTATAACCTGATGGAAATGGCTTTTTCTGGTATAGCATAAGAACTAGTAATAATGACCTCTCAGCTATGTGGGCTTTATCATTGCTATTTTTAAAAAGAGATCAGAAGTTAGAATTGCAAGAAAATGTGGTTTGTTTGTTTGGGGTTTTTTAATAAAAAATAAATAAAAGTGGGAGTAATGCTGGTACAGGTCAGGAGTATGCAGTGAGATGTCCGTTTCGTATTCTGGAGGGGAGGAGGCTAGATGGACCAACAGAGGTGAAGCCTTTCCAGCCCCAGTGCTTTCTTACCCTTCCCACCTAAATACAACACAAGGATACAGCTCAGCCCTACCATCCAGTTGATGCATGCCTGCTGATCAGAGGGAGACTAATACTTACTCAGGTTTAAACCTGCTGTCATCTGTGATTCCAGTTGTCAGAGCCCTGAGGGCAGTATTGGGCCTTAATGGCCCTAAGCAGCCTCACCAGGGACCACTACACACCCCCTGTCCATGGGCCCACAGATCCTATTTCAGCTCAGGCTGTGGCATCCTGTACTCCCCTAAGCTATGTTGTAGGGAAGCCTGGGCCCAGCCCTGTTCCTGAATTGATGTTTGGATTTCCTGGATTGGCTTTGGATGGGAGCTGTTGCTCTCACCACCTTGTTCTGCTTGCCTGGTTTTGGTTCTGCGGGCCGGTGCCCCAGCTGTAGGGGTGCTGCCTAGCCTGTGTTGTGGCCACCCTCTGCTCCTGGCTCCTCCACACTCCTGGAGCAGCCTTGCTCTTGCTGCTCCCTAACACCAATAATGAGATGAAATATTTCTCATTAACAGCCCTAACTGGTTCCATATGATGAACCAATTGTGTTATGCCAGAGCATTTTTGTTGTGACTTAAGCCACCAAGACAAAACAGAGTTACAAGCCACTGGTGGGACTACAAAATAACTGTAAGACCATCCAGCTTCTCTCCAACACTTTGTTCTCCTAACACACATTTCTGTTACGGGATGTTAGGAGCGGCCATCACCTCCAGCAGCTCTGGCCCAGGACTACTCCTGCACAGCTGCTGGAGCCCAGCCTCAGGTACGTGAGTACCAGGGGGGTGTATGCCCTGGGCTGAGGGATGTAGCTGCTACTTTCCCACTTGCAGGTTAAACCAGCAGTGAAGCTGAGCTTGTGTCCCAGAGAGACATACAGATACACACAGGGCACTGACATGGCTGGTCACAAACTGCACCAGCCAAGCCGTGCCTTCAACTGCATCTACATACGGGACCCACGTAAAACAAGCACAGGCAGCCACATCCCCTTCCTCCTCTTCATCTGGCAGAGACGGAAGGTCACTAGTGCAGGCACGCGCACAATGCTCTCTAGGTTCACAAGCACATACACATTTATAGATCCCTCGAGTACTCGTGCTGTCTGCCTAGTACCCCTCCCCAGGTCCTGGCACTCTTGCCCATCCAATGAGTCCCGTATTCACTGGCTCATCCAGGTCGGTGTTTGCTAGCAACCATGCAGCACTCACACTCTTGTCCCACAGGCATCCCATACTCACAGGTCCCTCTGGATATAAGCACAGACCCTTCACCTGCCCCAGCACTGACCCAGGCCCTCATACTCACTGGCTTATCCAGCTTCAAGTTCGACAGCAAATGCACACCCCATGCACTCCCAGTTTGGGGGACACACAAGACACTTGCCCCCACGTCAGCTAGCACCAGGTACATGGGCTGTGACCCACAGTCTTGCTCCAGCCACTGTCACCAAGCCCTGCACCTGCCTCACTCATGCCAGTCCCCTCCAGTAGTTGATTTTTGGGATGCACACCATTCCACACCCCAGTGGCTGGTGGCTGGGACTCCTGCACTCGCTCTGGTAGCTGACACCACAGCCCTGGGGCACCTATACCCCAGGTATGACTCCAGTAGCTGGCACCAATCCCACTCATGCTGTTCCCCCCTGTAGCTGGCACCTAGTCCTTGCAGCACATAGGCACACAGGACAGAGAGGGAGGTTATGCAGAGATAGTGCATATCTTAAGAAGAAGACAGGACAGACTGTGGTGCTGAGCGTATTGACTGACCCTTTTTATATGCCTTTCTGCCTTCTTCCCTTCTGTTCCTCCCTGCTTCCCCTTGCCCTGCAGGTTGCCTCATCAGATGGCATGTTTCCACCCACCCCCTCCCACATGCTGGTCCCTGAGGTTTGCAGCTTTATCAGTTGCAAAGTCCCATTTTGCCTGTGTTATGGGTTGACCCCAATAGGCAGCTCAGGCCCATGCAGCTGCTCGCTCACTCCCCCCAGCTGGTGGGATGGGGGAGAGAATTGGAAGGGTAAAAGTGAGAAAACTCACGGGTTGAGATACAGTTTAATAGCAAAGCAAAATATGGAATCCATTCACTACTTTGCATCAGCAGGCAGGTGTTCAACCATCTCCAGGAAAGCAGGGCTCCATCATGTGTATTGCTTACTTGGGAAGACAGACTCCTTAACTCCAAATGCCCCCCCTTCCTTCTTCATTTCCCCCAGCTGAGCACTATGCCATATGGTATGGGATATCCCTTTGGTCAGCTGGGGCCAGCTGTCCCAGCTGTGTCCCCTCCCAACTTCTTGTGCACCCCCAGCCTATTTGCTGGTGGGGCCGTGTGAGAGAGAAGGCCTTGACACTGTGTAAGCACTGCTCAGCAATAACTCAAACATAGGTGTGTTATCAACACTGTTTTGGTCACAAATCCAGAACATAGCACCATATGAGCTACTATGAAGAAAATTAACTCTATCCCAGCCAGAAGCAATGTAGCCTGCAGCTTCTTGATAGCCCATCAATTAGTGTGAATGACCAGGGTTTTGGTTTTTTTTTTCTGGTTTTTGTCTTTGTTAATGGTAATTGGTCAGGTTTTACATCTGTGTGTTTGTCTCCTTCCTTTTCCTTATCATCCCACTACAGGATGTGCTCAATCAGATAACCTTGCTGGAATAAAAATTTTCACACTCCCACATTGACTGCCTCTCTCATCATTTGTCCATCAGTTTTGTGTCCCTTTATGTTCTTGTTTATGGTTTCCTCCTGTGAGAGACTGACAGAGCCAATGTATGTTGATGTCTCAAACATTGTGGTGAGACAAGTTAAGGTCTGCCTAGTGACAAATTAGGGTCTGCATAGCACCACTAAGCCACTGTTGAGAAGCCGATTGGCTCGGAGTCAGGAAGGCATGTCGGAGGATGCGCAGTTCCACCTTCTGATGTGCCCAGCAACTCACCATGTATGGCCAGAGGTCATACAGAGTTCATTTCAGGAAGCGGCTCATGACCACCCGAAAGACACCTCACGACCACCCCCCACAAAGGCGCCTGCACAGAAGATGAAGAACATCTGGAACAAGAACCATGTAAGTCCTCAAGGGGGCGAGACTAGAGGCGGGGACTAGCCTGTAAAAGACACAACTCCAAGGAGCCATGTGCACGTCCACCACCAGAGGATTGCCACGCCTACCATTGACATTGCGGGATCCAAGTGTGGTGATATCTCTCTTCCCGCCCCCCGCTCTTTTTCCTTTCTTATAAGTATTCCAATTAGAATCCACATTGCCTACCATTACGCTTTCCAAGTTCAGGTTGTTTTTTTCCATCAATAAAGTGTTTATTCGATCATTTGGTGTCATTTCACCTTAATTTAGCTCAAGGGAATCACAGAACCTCCACAATCCTCCCTGGGCAGCCCAGTTTGGATCGTGACACCTCCTCTTTTTCTTATCCCTTTTTTGCATTGAAAAGGTCCTTGACCAGATACCCTTAAAGTAGCAGACACTCTTCTTCCACATACGCTCGCTGTTTTCCATCCTCTCATCATCCTTATTCTGAACACTTTATCAAAACAGAATTTGGTTATGGTTTATCATACAGTATATACTTAAATTATTCTAATTTTTAATTGTGACATTCTGAAAGTAGGTATTAATGCTTGCAAGTGACTGTATACAATTGCTTTCTTGTAGCTGCCTGAAACTCCCTGTGAAGGTTCTTTGAAGCTGCAGGTAAGTAGGACCTGCTGGCTAGTACTGGCTCTTCCTTCAGTGAGCTCTCTGGTGCCAACTCTGTTCTCCTGTCTCATCTCCTGTGGTATTCACACAGGATGTTCAACAAACTTAGATACAGTAGATAATTTGTGCTTAATTATTATCTACTGTCTACAGGGTACACTGGATGAAAGACTTATGTGGTTAAACAAGGGGATAAGACTGAATTCTCTAATGTATTTGGCCTAACTCAACTTAAAATTTTGTCCAGAGCAATCAACTTCTTCCTTGATGAGTCAATGGGATACCAGCTCCCAAAACTGTGCAGGTACAGATCCACGTTTTAGGTAAGTGTTATTTTGTGAACACATTATTTTGCATAAATAACATACATATTGAAACCCCTACTAAAGGCTACTGAAGAGTATATGAAGTCACTGACTTCTTCTGGTTACTTGCTAGACCCAAAAATCAAAACCAGGGAGAAGAGGGGATTTTTCCCCTCCATTTTTAAGGGAGCTGCTTCTTTTCTGTAAGACTGTGCTGCACATCCACTGTGGTAATGGATAGTGAGGGTGGAGAGTGATAGGTACTGTTGAATTTCATTTTGGGATCGCATTTGTTGGATCTTAGTATACCTGTTAGTATGGGTCCCAAGCAATTCTATACTTCATATGAGTGATCCCAGTGGATTACTTGGTGCCTTCCTCAAAATAACTGTTAGTTTTGGAGAATGTTTCTTGGAAACATCTCTCTACAAATTCAGCATCTGTATTATGGATTGAAAATTTTGACAACTTGCTGTTGGCAGGTGGTTCAGTGCAAATACATTTACATCGATGTGGACCATATACTTTTCAAGCTGTAGTCCTATTTCGGCCTTGTTATTAAATGAGACTAAAAAAAGGGATTTTATTTGGGTTTCTGAGCCACATTGGTTTACTTTAATGTATGAACAATTATTGCCAGAATGGAAGTGAGATTTTTTTTACTCTGTTGCTGAAGGTGATGTTGTCGATCTCTTTCTGTGCTGATACATACTTGGAGTAGTTGCTTCTGAACATGAGTATGTGGTACACAAGGTTATGGATGTACTTTTTGTGTGTTTACTGGAAGTTTGTGCCTTAATTTTAATCCAATGCCTGTTACATTATCACCTCTGCAGCTGAGTCAGAGCTTTTGCTTTTTATGTCATTTTAAACTGACAAGTACCTACATTGCATTGATGTATTTTGGTTCTGCTTCCTGAGGAAACGGTGCTGCATTTTGCTGTTGTTCTGTTCAAATTTCATCCATGTATGTAATTCTAGTCTTTCTGATCATTCAGATCTTCTTTTATAGCATTCCACCTCTCCTGTCCTCTTCATCTGTTTTGCACCAGGAGGTGCTGGTTTGTTATGATGCCAGTAAAAAGGCACTCGGACACTGTAAAGAATCCCTTAAAATACCATTTATTAAAGGTAACCCTATAAAGAAAGAGAGGCTAGTATAATGTTACATCCCTTCAGATGCTGGGAACACTAGGTTGTGCAGCTTCAAACAGGCCTCTGACCCGTGCACATCATGCTGTGCAGATCCCATCCGTGGAAGGGTCATCCCATTTTGGGATTCTTACTATGCTGTAATATTTTTGCCTACTGTCAGTGTGGGACTCATGCCTCTGTGTGCGTGGAGAGTGGGACATGTTAGACCTAGGCCTGTGAATCTTGGGATGCGCTAGACCTGGCATGAGTAAAACGTATTGGAAGAGTGCTTGGGTGCAAGGAAGAGTTGATAGCCACACTTCCATGCCCGGCCTACAGAAGGGAGCGTGTCTTCTGGCATAGAGGAGGGAAGACAGGCCATACTTTACTCAGCCCCCAAACTGGGACAGCAGTGCATAACGTGGTGGTAGGGATATCTTGCTGCAAACTGAAGGCAGGCAGGCAGGCTGACAGCACCCACCATGGCAGGGCACCCCATCCGCCATCATACCAGCTTCCCACCCAATGGAAGGAACAGTCTTCTTGAGTTTCTGATGAGGTTCTCCCCAGGTTATACAATGTTTGTTTTCAAGGGATGAATTAGAAAGAGCTATTACTTCTTTCCCCATTCCCTTTTATTTGGATGAAATGGGTGTCATGGCAGCTGTGCTTCTCACAAAATTAAAGCCACAAGATAGTGGAGGATCCACCCCAGCACAACAAGTGTTGTTAAATATTAATTTTTTTTTTTTATCTAAAGAGTCTGTACTCATTTATGGCAATCAAAGAGCTTTAAAACCTAGCACAGGTGTAGTTAACATTCAAAACAGAGGAGGCAAATAGGAGCAATGCTGAAGATACATTCAGCTTATATTGCTGAAGTGCTAGTTTTGCTTCTTTTTTGCAGTAGACTGGCTGGGTTGACTGTAATTCTTTGGATTTAATTCACAGTAGTGTGATTGCCACTAATCTATATTTAAATCACAGTATTGTCCAGAAACATTAATCAAAACAGTTGTTCTGGGTGCAGTGCAAATTGGAAGTTATTTATGGAGCACAGAAACAGGTTTTTGCAGAAGCTTGTAATATTGCTCTTTCTGTTGATCTTTTGAAAACTAGTGGAAATCCCTCACCATTGCCATTAGATATTGCCTAATATATCCCCACCCATTTTGTATCAGACACTATATTAATTTCCTATTGCAGGGCCTTGGTTTTCAAGAAATCTACATGTTAACAGTCCATTTTGATACACTACCGGCCTGTGCTATCTTATATTCTTTTCATTCCTTTTTTCAAAGTATGTCTTAGAGGAGGATTGAAGAGGGTGAGAGCATAGAACATTCTGAACCAACCACCAGCTGCTAAGATAGTAATGAAAAATGATTACTTTCTTTACCTGTTATTTCATTCTGGCTCTGCAGGGTTAACAGAAAATTATTTGCTCTGCCATTTCACACGCTATCTCACTCTTGGCTAAATAGAGTTTAAGTTCAGATGCTGCAGTATCTGCTCTGGTCTGACATTTAGCAGTACTTCCATTTAATCAAATTTCCTCTGTCTTGGAACACCCAAGATTCTGTCAGGGTTAGGTAACAAGAGAAGACAAACTTGAAATGTCAAAGGGTAAATTCTAAATATAAGACAGGGGAATTAGACAAGATGTTGGCCTTGTCTCACCATCTGTCCCAGGGACCAGAAGATGCTCTCCATCCCTCACATCCAATCCCATCTGTCTTGTTCTGGCATGAGCCAATTCTGTGGAGCAGCCCTACATAAGCAAGTCCCTGGCAAATCTTCTGCCCTGTTGAGAAAGCCCAGGAGGAATGTACATGTATATTACATTGCTTTTGACTTGCTCCTGATTTTTCAGATGTACTTGCTTTTAAATTCACCTCCACATTGAACTCTGTCTGGCCCCAAACAATTTTTATATCTTTGCATTGAGTCACAATAGTTGTTAAAGAGCTCGGGTCCTTCATGACTCTTGGATTTGATTTTTGACTCTGTATATCTTCTATGAAACTTTATCAAGCTCTACATTTTTGCTCTATCCAAATTTACATGTGCCACTTTAATACTTGGTTATATTCCTCAGTTAGAAGGTAATAAGAGTCAATTCAGAGAATGATGGCAAGTTTGTGAGTTCGATTGAAACAAGCATTTTAAGTGGCAGCCATGAAAACTGTTCTTGAGCAGCTTCAGAGATTTAAGGGATTTTTAGAAGATCCTCGGATCAGTTGTATTTCTTCACATGCAAACAGACTTCATCCAATTCAAAGTTAAATCCTGCTTTGAGTGTGTGGTTTGTGTGTTGTTTTTTTTTGTGTGTGTCCCCCATTGAAGTTTGTAGCAAGTAATAATAATGTATAGCCATGCAGTGGCTGAATAACTGTCTGACAAACTGAATCCATTTGGCACTTTTTGTAACCATCCAAAACAGACGTCTTACGAGTTCGGCATTTGAGAACATGTAACGAATCTTTAGACCTATTTCACGTTGTTTATAGTTGTCCTAGTATAATGTTATGTATTTTTGGTTTTCAGTTTACATTTATAAGGTTAGATTTTGCCACCACTACTCAGGTCTTATTGGACAAAACTTGTGCAGTCATAGGCTCAACTCTTTGCTGATATGGGTAGCAAAAATCTCTCTATGTTCAAGAAAGCATTTTTGTGTGAGTCAGTGAATTAGTA
Organism: Balaeniceps rex; assembly: GCA_013401315.1. NCBI lineage: Eukaryota > Metazoa > Chordata > Aves > Pelecaniformes > Balaenicipitidae > Balaeniceps > Balaeniceps rex. The sequence goes on along the minus strand of VYZW01010816.1, from coordinate 18,619 downwards.
TAGAAACTTACCTATAACCTTCTCTTGTTTTCCTTGCTTTCTGGTTACACACTACTATATTACTGATACTTATTTTTATGCTGCTTTAGAAAAAGACTTTGCATATATTCTTTTTTTAAATGCCACAGTAATTCAAAAAGAGTGACATTTTTATTAGAAAAAGAAAACAATAGAGGGTGCTAAAGAGCTGTGGAAAAATGTATTATTCTTCTCTCCTAAGAAAAAGCTAGGAACAAGCAGTGGACCTCAGTTAACACTTGTGAGAGTGTGATTTTTTTAGTCGTTCATAAATGACATTTCTCAAATGGGCAGGTTGCCAGTGACTAAATGTAAGACTGGGATTGTTTAAGTTTTGTAAGCTATGGAAGAAACACTGTTTCCAGAGCAAGCATCATGAATGACCCAGGTCAAATCATTTAGGCACAGACCCTGAGAAATGCTGAACTCAGTTGAGATTGGGTGGCTAAATAGCTTACAGGATCTGCACTTAAGCCTCTCAGTTCTTCAGTGCTTCATCTGTAGAACAAGAGTCGTTGTACTGTACAGCTGGGTGCAATATGTGGCAAATAAATGCGTGAAGGATTTCCGGTGCATTTGGCTTCTCTGATAGAGGCCTAAATCTAAATTCTAGCCTTCACTTCATAGGTATTTATTCAGGGACATCTTTATTCATGTGCATGTCTCAGTGAATAATCAGGGAAACAAACTGTGTGAACGTGTATGGTCTGGTGCCATAAATGTTTGACTCTCCTTTCCTTAGGTGGGAGGACATGTATTCAACTCATAGTTAATTAATAATTAATTAATCTCTCACTTTGTGATGTACTATTGATGACAATCTAAAGTACAACTTATTTCAGTTCACTAAAAGAATGTTGGACTTCCCACTTTTTGTACCAAGTAGTTGGCTAATTACTTGATTTTTGTTACACTTAACAGATTTAAAGACTTAACAGATTTAAAGATTCTATGAGCTTGTATGGTTTACTGTCATGTCATATAACTATGGAAGTTGCCAAGCTGGAGCTCCAAGTAATTTATTCTGGTGTTCAAGAATCAGATAGATATCCAGCAATGGAAACTGTGGGATACTAAATGTAATCAGTCAAATGCCAGGAGTCTTTTCCAAAAATGAAAACAAACAGGAAAAAATTGTCTTATGTTACACAAGTAAAAGTTAAATCACACTCAGATCTTAAAGCATTTTAGGTGATGTTCAGTCATGTGCTGGCACTTGTATAATTTGCAGGAAAAACTAGGAACAACTTTAACCTTTGTTCCACTCAAAATAACTGGCAACGTTAGTAATTGCTGGAAAAATTTTGCTTACCACTGTGACTTTGGTGAATTTATCACTCCTCAAATAACATAGAAGCAAACGATCAACTCAAGAAATTATCTCAAATTCTGTGAAATAGTATGGAATAATTTGTATAGAGGTCTTAGACTCCTGAGCAGCTCATAAATATCTGTTAATTTAACAGATAATTTAATTTAACATAAATCAGCTTAGTTCATTTGAAATCAGTAGTTATGCCAGTTTATGCCAGCTGAAAGATGTGAAGCTTTCAGTAATTCAGATCAGGAAAGTGGTCTGCACAGTGGCACAGGAACCCTCTTCAGAGATCTCATTTGTGACATTTCTTTTGGAAGCTGAAAATAAATCCCAAATTCCAGTCATGACATTTGAATTTCCAGAAGGCACTAGTGTTGCTGATGAAGACACAAACATTGACATGCCATTGGCATGGGGTTTTGTTTTGATTTGGCTTGGCTTCTACCCTGCCAACAGTAGCTATTTAATTTGTGGTGTCTGTGAGCCTGTGTGGCTTCAGCACAAACCCAAATATTAACAGAATGGAGGGCACTTAGTTCCTCTAGAGCAAAACTAATCCTTGCGTCAGTTCTCATAGACAAAAAAGTCCCAGAGCACCTGCCTCAGGCCCAGGCCGGTACGCTGAACAAGATCAAGCAGACTCACAATTACCAAAGGTTTTTCCACTGCTCTGAAGCAGGGCTTCCTCTCAGGGGCTGGGACTCGGTGAAGTGCTCGTTTTTCAGGAGCTGGTACTGATCCCTGCAAAGCTTGTCTGCCCAGATCATTCAGATTAATGGAGTCAGAGATTCAAGAGGGCATTTTGGGCAGGAGGGATGCATTCAGTAATGTAGGAGTAGGAGATGTGGAGCACATGCAACATGTTCTTTGCTTCATTCTAGTCTGAAGATGCTTCTTTTTTGGGGACAACAGATATTTGGGACGTTCAAATGTTTACCTTTAAAGAAGTAGAGATAAGGAAGACCATTATTAAATCTCCACTATGGAGTCATGCTGATTCCAGGTCTTTCCAGAAATAATTCTCAGAATTGTATCTTTTTTGGCCTGCTTCATGTAACGTAGGCATCTGAGCTCCAGCCCTGCAGGCAGGGGCGGTAGCATTGTCCAAAAATTTGGCTACAGCTTCAGTGCTCGAGTCAGCCAGAGGATAGGAAAGCAAAGTGTCCTGCATCTGTAACTGATGCTGTTAAAGGCAATTTCTGTATTGTTTTTGGATTCTTAGAGAACAAGAGTCATTACAGTGCCTCTTTCCCATCTGCCTTATAGTCTCTCTTACTCTGGGAGATAGGCAAGGGGTTTTTAACTTACTCTATATGTATCATATCAGAGTGCCTTCAGGACAGTTTCTGTGAGTGAGCTTCCTTTCTGAGTCTTTGAACATTTCCCCTTGTTTGCAAGGTCATGTTGCTACAGTTGCCAATATTTTAATAAGAGGTGACCACAAAAGCTTATTTCCTTCATTCTGCAATAGCCTGTGAGTTGCAGGGGATGAACATGTTTACAGAGAGTAGAGAGGAGGCTGCAGAGACTCTATTAATTTGGGTTTTTCTTTTACACAAAACCATTTTCTCACAACTAGACTAGTTGACAAATGAGCTTCTATTTGGCTACTTTGCACTGGTGGCATGGAAATCTCATCTCACACAGTCAGGGTGCTCCATCTGATCACCACCACTGTAGGCTTGAAGTAGAGAGAAGTAATCCACCCTGTGGATTTGCTATGTACTGAAACTTAAAACACCTGTACAAAATATAAGTGGGCAATTTGGATCTGTAGGGTGTTGCTTTTTCAAAGAACTTCAACACATTCTGTTTTCCAGCCCCAGTTCAAGCATGTGCTTAGGAAGTCCACTGATTTTAATGAGACTTAAGGAACACTTCAAGTTAAGGATGAATTCATTGCCAGCCTGAATGTTTTGCCAAACAAGGTCCTAAAATACTTCAGCATGGAAGTCCAACATCATCTTTGACATAATGTCCCTCATTTTTGAAGTGTAAACCACACATTCAGACTTGACTGAAGGAATATTACCAGATGGTGATGTCACTTTTGTAGAGAGCTTTCCCAAGAGTAAGAAAATATTGGAAAGAGTTTTACTTCAGTTACTAAGGTATAGGAGGATTGTTGCTATAATGCCAAAGGAGAAAATCTCATAGATGTGGAAGGAAATCTGTTCTGCTGGTATCCTTCTCCAGCTTTATGCTAACATGTCCATACTTGGGGATCCCACACCACCACGACCGTACTGCCCCGCCAAAAAAACCTGCAGGATCTGTACATCTGGAAAGTTTCGTGTACTTGGTTTGTGCTATACTATAGCAATCCTGTCAGTGAAATGGTGGGGATGATGATTCACAATTTTTTCATTATTAAATTAAATCAGAGAACTCTGTCATGCAAGGAGTTAGAATGAGGGTGGCGAATTTCATCTTCCTACTGCTGGTAGTCGTTACATGTATTATACAAAAATGACAAGAATCTTTTCAGGGAAGGTTTGTAGGGACTGGACTTTGACAGTGTCATGGCATTTTTGACTTCAGTAAATCTTTTCTTACATGATGGAACGAAGTAGCTGTCAGAACCTAGGAGAAAACTAATTTTCTGATATAATAACTGATTTATGCTAGCAAGACCAAGCCAGCAGAGGAACTGTTTAAAACTTAATCATCTATACCATCTAAGTTATAAAAAACAGGAGATAATTTACGCTCTGGTGTTGTAATTTGGTGCCGCTCTGTTGCATTCATTGCAATTCAGTTGACTTACACCTACAGATGGGTTTGGTTTCTGATTAACTGTCTTTACCTTGGGAGGAACTCTGAGAGTTTCTTTATCAGATTTCCTTTTTTTTACACTGTATGCAGTAGCAGCATAGCTAATAGAAAGAAGAAAAAATTGTGAAAAAATAACAGATTTCCCTCACTTTCACATTCTGGTATCTCCTTTTCTTTAGCACCTTATCTCTCCTACTTCTACCTGACTTCTGAAAGCTAAAATGTCTGTCAGAGAATGTGCTCTGTCATAATTTATAATGTCAGTATTTACCATATCAATTCTTTCCACAGTTAATTGTCATGGTTTCAGAGACAAGATTTATTTCTACTTGTGGTTTTAATTAGATTTCTCTGACCTCTCTATTCTCTTAAAAGTTTTCATGACAGTAATGACAGTTTTTGTTTATTCTCTTTTCATTTATAAAGGCTAATCTGCTTCTGATTGCTTAATTTGATCAAAGTGATGCCCTTCATATAGTTAGTAAATGTTCAGCTGTCTTGGTGTTGGGTCGGGGGAAGGCTTACGTAAGCTAACTAGCTTGGAAAAGTGTCCTGTACTAAACACTGTAATATCTGCAAGCATTGTTCGTACAGCATACTCTGACACTGAACTGTGGTTAAGAAATGGAATATCTTAAGTACCCTGGGCAAATCCTGAGGAAATTCATTGTACCCAGCTCAAATTCCTTAAAATCGTGAGCTTCATTTTATACTTGAATTTGCAGTTTATGAATTCTCCTGGTGTTTTGCATCTCCCAGGAAGCACCTGACAGTTCACAGAATCAAGCACCTAATAATAGACACTGGGGTTTTTTTTGTCTTGAAATATAGTGATTGTAACAAGTTAAATTTTGGATTCAGGATTGAGGATTTTTTTTACAGTTCTCCTGGATTTGACCTACTTTTTCCTGTTGTGTATTTTACATTTATAGTGTTGATATGCTATAAGTATTATTAATTGGCATATTGTAAACACCTGTTTCATCAAGGTAAAAAACATGCAGCAGGTAAAACACAAGGTGATTAATACTTTAGTAATTATGTAGCTTGTGTTTGGAAAAACACTCAAGTAATACCTGTGTGCATGGTTTTGTGAACCATGAACTCTGTTTGCCATGAGGGTACTGGAGAAAAAGGTCTCTCAACTGTAAGAGATAATTTGCTGGAGAACCTAAAATTAAAAGCTATGCTAACATGTCTTTTAATCATAAGTAAACTCCTAATTTTAGTTGTTCCCCTCTTTTAAAAATTATGGAGAAAAAAGGAGAGTGGAGGAGGTGTGGGCTGGGTTGCAATTTCTTGTGGGGAGCAAATCTTTTCCCTAGTTTTCTGTGTCAGTAGTAGATATGTTACTGACTGAGGTATTTATTTCAGAAATACAGAAACTTAAACATTTAAATTATTGTCTAAAATAGTGCTTAGCAGTTAAAAATAGCCATCCAAAATTTTCCATCAAAAATACTTTTGGATGAAAAATTAGATTTCGAATTATGATTTTTAAAATTATAAATATCTGGAATGCCAGCTATTTTGTTTCTGAAAATTGTAAAATACGTGTACTTTTGCTGCCTCTGATCTTTTCCTCCCTTATAGGTCGGGTTACTCGTGCAGACTTACTTTCCCAATGCAAAACTTCTTCTTACCAGAAAGGGAAGCTATAACATATATTTGTATATATCTATATAATGGAAGTTTTAATTAATCAATGAGCCTAAAGTGAGTGGGAGGGGGACAGGGCAAGCACAGAGCGTGGACTACCCTCCTTGTAAGGTACTGCAGCTGTTGCAGATCTCTATAGAAGAACAGATTTGTAATATTTCCGCTTGAAATTCTTTATGCGAAGTTTACATTTTTGTCAGGGAAAGAAATGCATTGTCTGACCTGTTCTGCTCAAAACTGGTTTTCCAGAACTTTTAATCTACTCATTATGAACGTACAGAAACTGTTTGGTCCCATTCATGCAAAGCGCAACAAACTAAAACAAAATTCTGCCTTCTCTCATCTCAGAGGCCTGCACAGGGTGATTTTATTTCTCCTGTTAGTCTACTTCATAGCAAACCCAGAAGGAATGTGTCTGTGTTGGACTTGGATAACCCAGGGAGCTGTAACACATATGGCAGAACCCACTGGTGAGTATCTTGTCTGCAGCAGGTCCTGTGGCATCATGAATCCTCCTGCAAACTGCTGCTTAAGCATTACTGGCCTTCCCACTCTGAAGAGGGGCTCTGAAGCTTTTATGGAAGTAGGGAACACTGGGAGAGATTTATACTCCTGAGCCTGGAATTTTGATCTATTCAATTTTAATCAAGATTCAGTTGCCTTATATAAATAAGTTTATGTAATGCCTTATTTAAAGACTAGCTGGAACTGTAGTGTGTCTAAAATCTGACTGGTTTCCCTGCAATATTCCCTAACAGTCTGTAGGCTTCTTAAGTCATCTGCCATATCTTCCCAGAAGATGGAAGTGTTCATCTTGGAGATATGTGAAATAACTGAATTGTTAAAAAAATCTCACTGATTATTCAGCACTGAAATTACTTTGTGTTTTACAAAGTCCATTTTTCAATTGTCCTGGTTTCAGCTGGGTTAGAGTTACTTTTCTTCCTAGTAGCTGGCATAGTGCTGTGTTTTGGATTTAGTATGAGAAGAATGCTGATAACACACTGATGTTTTAGTTGTTGCTAAGTAGTGCTTAGGCTAGTCAAGGACTTTCTTTTTCAGCTTCCCATGCTCTGCCAGGTGCACAAGAAGTTGGGAGGGGGCACAGCCCAAGATAGTTGATCCAAATTGACCAAAGGACTGTTCCATACCATATGACATCATGCTCAGTATATAAACCGAGGGGAGTTAGCCGCGGGGCAGTGATCGCTGCTCGGGGACTGGCTGGGTGTCGGTCGGCGGGTGGTGAGTGGTTGCATCACTTGTTTTCTTTTCCCTGGGTTTTGTTTGTCTCTCTTTTTCTCCTTTTCATTACAATTATTATTATTATTATTACTACTACTACTATTACTATTATTATTAATATTATTATTTTATTTCAATTATTAAACTGTTCTTATCTCAACCCGTGGGTTTTCTTACTCTTGCCCTTCCGATTCTCTCCACCATTCCACCGGGGAGGGGGGAGGGTGAGCGAGCGGCTGCGTGGTGCTTAGTTGGCGACTGGGGCTAAACCATGACATCCAAACTTGTTCAAATCAGTAGATGATTTTCAACCCTTCTCACTGGCACTTCACATCTGTCTTTAATTTTCATTCTGAAAAACAGTATTCAGTCCATTTTGGTTTTGTTAATGAGAAATTCTTCTCTCTGTTTACTGGGGCCTTTGCTTGTTTATTTGAAGGTTGACGGTCCCATACAATTTTGTGAATTAATAGCACAGTGTCTTCAGACAGTGCTGTGGTTTTTCCCACGAAGTAATGTATCCTTCCAACAGATTTCTTTGTAGTTTATTAGTGTATAACTGGTGAGTTTTGCTGTGGAATGTGTTATAACATTCTAAAGCTAAATTTTGTGAAAAACACTAGGTAAAAACATAGGCTTAAGTCTTTCTCTGATGTTCAGTCTGGTTTTACTTGTTATATATGTAATTATTTACAGTGCCACTTAACTGTTATTTCAAAAAAACCCCACACCTGTTATAGGTGCTGCAAGTCTGCTAAGAGCTGGAATTGACAGTTTCTATTCATTGGTTGTTGACTACCAAAGTGTAAGCCAAGGGCAACCACACTCTTAACTTAAATGTCTCTGTTAAGTGCTTAATGTATCACCCAGAATGTTTGCAATAATCAGGGAAGTCAGAATCTGTACTTGGTTTAAAATATTTTCTCACTAATTATTATGAGGAAAAAGTCAACTGATACTTAGTGCTCATTAGTATAAATAATTCTTGATGACAGAAATTCATCATTCCAAAGCTCATTGTTATTTGTAAAAGAAGCCAAATTATCTGCTAAGCATAAACTAAAGGAGTTAAAGCAATAGAGAGGCTGTCTTAAATTACTTATTCCTTAGTATCTAGAATATTCCTGGGTAAATACCCATTCTTCTTTCTCTTGAAGTTGTGCAGCAGTACTGTGGAAATATGACTGAGATAATTAATGTTCTTGGCTACCATTTTCACCATAGGCTGCTAAGTATGGATGTCTTTCATAAAGTAACTACTTTAATTTTATTCTTTTCCTGCACATTTCCGATCTGAAAATCTGGTAGATTGGCTGCTGTTCTGGAATAGTGATCTGTAGCTAGCTATCTTCTTCCCTTTCTACACCTCTCCACACCCCCATGTGTGGAAGGAAAATGAGGAAGAAGGTCTTTGAACATCTCTCTTGATTCCCCCTATATATCAGTAGCTAAGATTGGCCAAAAACGTCTACTTTTGAATTGCTGTGTTGAACAGATTGAGATTAGCTATTTAACATCCTGGTGAATTTTCCTCAAAGAATGTACTCTGCATCAAGAAACCCCTAACCTTCACAGTCCAGCTGCCACATGAATGTGCTTAGGTTTGCAAAAAGGTGCTATTAATAATAGTTAACACAGTTGTTGAAAGTGTAATCACACCAAAGTTTGAAATTTTATTTCAGAAGCAGCTTATTTTCAGGAAGCAAGATGGGTCAGACCTTCAGCTGTTGCAAGGTGGCACAGTCCCTCAGACATGGGTAGGATGACATTGATTTACATCCACTGAGGATCTGATCCCTTGAGGGAGGATGGGAGACAGTACAGCCACGGTGGCTGGGAAGGCTAAGTCCCATGCCAATGAGGTGAAGGGGACTGTGCTGCATGGACTACAGACCTCAGAGAGAGAAGGTAATTCAAAAACCTATTGTGTTTTGCTAGTCCCTGGATGGAAGGAATGGTCTGATCCCTTGAAGAGATTTAGAGTTTTTGGAGTTCCTCAGATTTGTATCTGGTTAGTTGTGATTTTGTAAACATTTCAGCAGCTGCAGATGAACAAAATGCAGTAACCCTCTGACCATGTCTCCTCTTCCCTAGATATGCCCTTTCTGTCTAGAGCTGCAAAGAGGGTAGTATCATATTTACTACCTTGAATGCATGCTCCGTCACTGTGGTCTGCTATCTTTGCTGAGGATTATCTGCAGGAATGGATGCAAGTCATATTTCTTCTTCCTGTCTTGGAGAAGGTTAAATGTGAGATGTAGTGACTGATAACCTCTAACATGAAATCACATAACAGGCATCTTTGTTTTACATACTGGTTTACAACACAGTCTGCAAAGCTCAGAGTAATGCATTTCCCAAGTCATAGCTGAATTTTTTTAATTAGTAACTTTTTCTTCATGTCCAGATTTTAAAGACTCTCACAGAACACAGTTCTGTGCAACAGTTGTAGACATTGCAACCTGTGACTGCATAATTTTCAGGACTGACCAGCTTTTACATCAACCATAAACAGCATAAGCTGAAGTTTTACTATAGGGCAGAGGCTTTCCATGGCCAATGCTGTAGGCCATGATGCCTTCTCATTGCCCCTAACTCAGAGTATGAGAGTTCACCACAGACTCCTGCCTGTCTGCCTAGGTGTTGTGAAAGGAGATCTGGACACAAGGGAATGGTTGCATCCTGGCTTGCAGTTCTCCCACTCCCCCCTACACCTGCAGTGTTGATTCAACCAGAGATATCAACATGTAAATAATTTTGACCTTTTTCCAGGAAGATGCATATATTTTAGCCATGCGGTTAACGTGTTCCCTCAGTTTCACTAGGATGTACTTATTTACTTCTTTGTAGGATCCAGCATTTAGTGTCCTTCAGCAACATCCCACTGACTGCAGAGTTCCATTTTCATGTTATATACTCATTTAAAAAAAAAGAAAGAGTGCTCAAGTTGATGGTTTAAGCACTTGTTTTCCACACAAGACTTAAAGTTACAAGCTGATTTTTCTTTAGAAATAGAAGGCATCTGCTTGTGATGTGAACAGTTTCCTCACTTATTTTGCACTATAAAATTACATTTGTACCACATAATTTGGCTTGCATTTCCCTAGAGGTAAAAGCCACATGTTGTATCTGTCTTCTTTACATCCTATTTTCAAGCTGCTTGACAATAATGATTTACCTTTGCCAATGCTGCTTTTTGTGATTTTTTTTTTAATGGATAAAACTTGCAATTTTTATAATTCCCACATATAGCTTTTATTCCCAATAAAACTGCTTTTTGGATTAGATATCCAGAATACTGTTGTAATGGAAATAGTGAGGACTTCCTGTATTGCTCCTGTCTGAACTTTAATTTGATCCTGTTCCCATTTAAATCAGTAACAGAACTTCCCTGGCACCTGAGCACTGTGTTGGCTGGCTGTCTATCCTATAGACTATATCATACCATACTTCAAGACTATTGTCATTGTTTTAATTTTTTTTTCCTGATTTGTAATTATGAACAAGCTTTTTGCCCCAGTGTCACTGTCTTAATCTCTGCTACCAAGCATTATCAACTGTTATCATGAAACCAAAAATATTTATAATCATCTTGTGAACAAAGACTTCTACTTCAGAGAGAAAAATGCTTTTTTCACTGTTATTCATGAGGCATTTTTATGCTAAGAATGAAAATCTTTAGCAGGATAAGAGAGCATATGGGAATCTGATCCTGTGTAGACTGCTGGTGATTTTCCACCAAATTACTTCTACTGATTTCAGGAGACACATCTAAGAAACATGTGACAAAACTTTTTGGCATAAAGATCCCATTAATCCCTGTGCCATAAACTATGTTGGTTATCACCAATGTCCTGATCTTTACAGCTGTGAGAGAAAAGAAGGTGAATGTTGTTGATGTGCAAGATCAATTCCTGCTCAGTGCAGAGGCTGTACTATGCACTTATCTCACTTGTATATTGGGTGACTCTTCATGTGCATTTCCACTTCCCATGGACATCTGAATATCGTAAATGGAGGTAGTGTTATAAGGAGGTCTGGTGTGTGTTTGTTTCAGTGCTGCTGGCCGTGCATCTTGTGCTTCCCAGGATGTGCCATGAAGTTCCACTCTGCTTTGGCCACAGCTGTCCATACTCAGCCAGTGGCAACTCTTTAATAAGAGCTGAGCAGAAGTCAGGAATCAAATTTCCTGCATAAAGGTGTGCGCTTGCACTTAATTAAAGATAATCCAACTTTCTAACAAAGAGGCCCTTTCAGTGTAGGCAAAATTTTCTTCCTGAATTCGTGAAGTGTATGTTGGTCCCACATTTTGTTGGATCCTCTTATGCCTGGGTCTTGGTTACCTGCCTGTGTTTTCCCATGACTCAGCTTCTTCTTCAAACTGGAGCAATTGTAGCATTTTTCTGAGGTAAAACCAGTGAAATCATCAAACTGTATTTTTGCCTTTTATGCATTTATAGAACATGTTCAGAGCCTCTTTGCAGGATGAAGAGGGCTTTGCAAGTAGTTGTGACTGGATCATTAGGATGGTAAAAGAACTGGAGTCTGACTGAAGATGAAGCCCTGAAAAGCTGTTTTGAAGTGGTCTAGCATATACACTTGGCAGCAAAACTCTTCACAGGTCTGGAGATGCCTAGATACCAGGTCAGCGGGGTCCCTTCTGCACTTCTCAGGTGAATATGTTATGTCTTTTCTCCCCATCTGTACAACGAAGCTTGACACCTCACTAGAGATTTGAAGATCTGTCACAATTTAAATGAATGTTTTGATGGTCAAACCATTTCTAATTCCTGGTCAGGAGAGAAATTCCTCTTTAGCTTTGATTGTAAAAAATTAGATGTCACATTTGCCTGACAGAAATAGAGAAATAGGAACGAATTATATGTGTTCTTAAATGGTTTATATATTCAAAGGCATTAGAATGTCTTCAAATATATTAAATAATAAGTTTCTGTCATTCTCACCCCAGTGTGTGTCCAGGAAAATAGATCTTTTGAAGCATAATTTCTCCAAGCTTCTTCTATGCCTTTTCTAATAAGAAAGTATGCTTTCAAATGTTTGGTTTTGATATATCAGAAAGGAAAATGTCTTCAGCGTGAAAAAGATATGCCCTATTGTAAAAATAATATAACAGAAAAACCCCACTAATGCTGTAGAACACTGTACTCTTTCTCTAAACAGCAACTCCTTAACTATATTCACAGACTGGCTTAAAATTTATATCATCCTTTATCCTTAATTCACACTAGCAAAGGACTGGTGCAGATCTGAGGATTAGACACCGGAATGATAACTGTGTTTTCCCTCCCAGTTCCAGAAGAAAGTCTGTGATAACTTCATGATGCACAGCTGATGGGCAAATTTTACAAAAGCTTCTATTTTTTCTTAAAAATAATCAGATAATGTTTGGACTTCAGGGGCAAGATGAAACTCTGCATTAGATTGGACAAAACAAGACGCCAGGGATAATTTCTGGCAGTACTCTGAAAATACACATGCTGCTTAAAGAGTGAAGCATATCACCCTAATAAAAATAATCAGAAAGTTGGTCTTCTCCCAGTGTGTTTAGTTCCATCATAATGCAGATTAAGATGTCTACATCTATGTCAGGCTATTTCTAGTGAAATGTTCAAATTCCTTGCCATCAAGACCAGACCAGGAGTTTTCATATAATTCACGAGTAAAGAGCAGATGAGGTGATGACATGCAAATAGCAGATTTGTCAGAGCTTGCCCCTATAATGTGATCTAGGTATCATTTTATCTTGTATAACTACTTCACTAACTCTGTGGTGAAGATGTCAGTTCAACTGAATGGGCTATCATAACTACACCTACCTTTTGGCTGCAGTTT
>VYZW01010813.1:57340-80424 GCA_013401315.1 Balaeniceps rex | reverse complement strand
AAAAAAAAAAAATAAATCTTTTTGATATGGGTATCTCAATTTTTAATTCATATCTTTTTCCAGCCATGAAGCTTCCATATTATTTTTGTATCAGTTTTCTCTCTGGGACTTAGATGGGTTGGTGGAGGAGTTGTTACCATGTGAAGTAAATGCAGCAAGAAGAGCAGTATTCTGTGGTGTGGGGGGTAGAGCTGTTGAGTCCAAAATCAGAACTTTTAAACTAGTTTTCTCTTTGAATTGGAAACCAGTGAGACTGTCTCAATGGTTCTACAAAGGTAAATTTGATTTGTTTTATTTATTTATTTTGCAACTGGCTCAATCTCAACAGCAGTAGTCGTTCTTAAAGTCCCTCCAGCAGCTGGTGACCTGGGAGTGGGTGGCTCTGGGCAGCCTGAAGGGTCACTTGCTCGCAACAGATTCATTCTAATTTTTGCGGTGGAAATCCTGAGGCATAGAGCAGTTCTGTGCCTGGGGTCACGGAGCAAATAATCAGCAGAGATGGGAGCAGAATAAAGAGCTCCAGACCTTTAGGCATGTGTTTCAACCACTAAANGAGACTGTCTCAATGGATCTACAAAGGTAAATTTGATTTGTTTTATTTATTTATTTTGCAACTGGCTCAATCTCAACAGCAGTAGTCGTTCTTAAAGTCCCTCCAGCAGCTGGTGACCTGGGAGTGGGTGGCTCTGGGCAGCCTGAAGGGTCACTTGCTCGCAACAGATTCATTCTAATTTTTGCGGTGGAAATCCTGAGGCATAGAGCAGTTCTGTGCCTGGGGTCACGGAGCAAATAATCAGCAGAGATGGGAGCAGAATAAAGAGCTCCAGACCTTTAGGCATGTGTTTCAACCACTAAATCATTTCTTCTGCAGGAAGCCACAAAAAGTTTGGTCCTTCCATTTGGTACCGAATCTGTATTCTCCCTGGCATCCCTACTCTCATACAGCCTTGCTACAACATACCGACAGCATTCATACTCCTCCATACCCCTTGCTTTTATCCTCTTCTCCTTCCACGTGTTAACTGGGGCCTTCTCCTTTGCAGCACCTGACTGCCCCTACCGCTCTCCACCCGTAGTGGTGCAGGGTGATGCCGTTCGGATGCTTTGCCTTTCTTTGAATCCCTGGGTCAGCTCCCTTTTCTGCCACGGTCAGAGAGATGTTTCATTTCCATCAGCCCTTCGTAACGCTTGTCCCTCTCTTATCCTCTTGCTCATTCTCTCTCTATCTGCTCGCTGATGCGAGTCTCATCTGAAGCTTGCTTGGATTCTCATGTATATGCCATCTCATCTCTTATACCTCTGTCCTGTAAGTATTCAAAGCCCTGCTGATGAGCTACTCTGCTGGATACCTATGAGGCTGCAAAAATTCAGAGAGAATCTAGAGACAATTTTTGGTTTGTTTATTTTTTGTGTCTTAAATCTGTTATCTTATTGGGGCCACTTTTTTTTTTTCCTACCCTGTTCTTCTTTATCTTTTTCTCTGTGTTTTTGACTTCTAAGTTTATTATTTTTTAGCTCCTGGCCTCTGCTAGTCTTTCCAATCCTCCTTTCATTTGGAAGTGGCACCCCCTTCCAGTCAAATTATACTGAGAATAAAACCAGCTCCTGTGACTTCTTGAAACTATAAAGGTTTGGCACTTGACAGGCAGTCTTAATTTGTAGTTCAAGGGTGAATGAATATACCATAAGTACATTTGAACTTCATTTTTCCCTCAAAGAACGGTGCTGAGAAGAGATGTGCTATAACTCAGGCTGAAGCTAAAAACATGAAGTGCCTGGAGGAAATATTTGTAAATATCCCTCATTTCCAGTCGGCTTTGAAACCCTGAGTCATTCAGGGCGCCCGGAGCCCCCGACTGACTGTCACTAATCTTTCTAGCCTTTGTCTCCGAAGAACTTGAACTCTCCTAGTCTGCTTTCCTTTAAACTGGAGCTCTTAATGCCCCCCTGGATCACGTGTAGTGCATTTGCCTTCTCTGCTGGAGATGCCGTCTCGGCGCAACCTTCTGCTCAGTGCTTCAGCTGGTCTGTGTAGTGTGGGTTTTTTCTCCTCTGCCATCTGTACCCTTAAAAAGACCAAATGCTTCTGTAATTATTCATTCTTTTAAATTATTAATTCTTTTAAAAGATTAATGTAAAGGCAGTGCGTGTTTGTCTCTGCATCTGCTTTCCGTATATGTGTGTGTGTATGTATGTGTGTGTATATATACTTAAAAAAAGAAGTGGATGAGGTGTACCAGCAACACCACATGTCAAAGGAAAGTAAGTCAAGCAGCTTGACTGTTTGCTTTCTGTCCCCACACTACCGTTCCTGCAGAAATGCTTGCTTGGTTACGTTGGCACCAAGGCATCACATCGCTCTGTAGTGGCTTGTTCTTTGGAAATTAACGGACGCTATTGCGGTTGGCTCTTTTAAATCAAGCATTGACCGTGTGCTATTGTGGTTAACAACCAAGGACTAAAATTCACTAGTAACTTACACAAAGGGGAATTATCAGAAGACCGTATGCCTGGTCAAACACAGCACAGTACCTGGGGTTTTTTTGTATATTCAGCAGGATAATTTCTGGGGACCAGTACTCATAAAAATAAATAATTAGCCTGAGGCTTCAACCATGAAGCTCACTTGACATAATCAAGCCCTTAATAACCTGTGGTCCCTAATAAATCCGGTGAACTGAAATTCTTAGAGACGTCAAAGTGTTACACTGCCTGCGGAGAAAAATGGCTTAGAAGGGCTGAGTTGAGGAGTACATGAGATCTGACTTTGCTGCGCTGTCAGGCATATTATTTTATTTGATTTACCACATACTTTTTAAAAATAAACCATATCTTGCCATATCTGTTGAGCACTAGGAAGGTACCTCCCAATTCCTTTATATTCAACAATTTTTAGAAATCTGGATGCCCATTATTAGATACAGCGCTCTGGGAATGTCTCAGTAATGATGTGTCATGGCAATAACAGTTTTTTCTTTGATATTCTGCTGTGAACTCATTGAAGGATTAAATTTGCTCCCATTTGCATTGTCCTAGCATCTTATTTGTACTTGGCTATTCTTTATCTTACAGTTTTTGAATTCTTAAGCTTACCTGTGATACGCGTTCTTGGTTCCTCATGCCAATTTGCATTGAACTGTATTCTACGTCTTTTTTTACCAAAGCTGAACATACTGTGCAATATGAGATTTCTTGGGAAATAACTGTCGGCTTACTTCTGCATCACCTACGAGGCTTACAGCCGCTGCATTTCTATCCTTTTCCATAGGATTCATAAAGATAATGAAAGTACTATTTCAAGAATAGATTTCTGAGGGGCCTTCTTTAGAATAGCTTCAATTCAATTATACTTTGACATTTTCCATTTCCATTTTTTGTTAATCTATCAACTGTTTATTAATGAATGTAATAATAACAATTTCCGTCAGCATTTATTACAGTGCAGAAATTATTGTTGTACGAGACCAGATTTATGAACACATTAAGACACTTATCTCCACAATAAACACTAATTCTGAATCAGAACAGCTCTGAAATTAAGGCTGAATGGATATTCTTTACTGATTAAAACAAACCTTGGAAGCTAAGTGATTTTTCTTCAAAGCTTATTTCTTCCAGGATAAGAACAGTGAAATTTCCACTGATTGGAGGTAAAGGTAAATTAGAATGCCCTATTCTGAACTCACTCAGAATCAATCTTCATTTATGGCTTTAATTACACTAATATTAATTAGTTGAAATATTATTCATATTCTTCTCTAAAATATTTTCCTATTTAGTTTACTAACTCAGCAAAATAATTTCATCGACCAAACTTACTTTAGAAGGAAAAAATCAGCTTTGTTTAACAAAACCTGTTTGTTCTAATGTGTCACTATCTGTTTGTCTAGCTAGGAGGGATGGGGCATTCCTATCAGGAGACATCACTTAATTTTTTNGTTTTTTTTTTTTTTTTTTTTTAGCTTTCTATTTAAGGATCTTTTCTGCAGTGGATAAAGAAAAATAAGAATGAGCATGGTATATCTGTAATAAAAACTAAATTTGGACACCTTTGATTTAGTTCTTGTATCTACCTGCTAATGTTTGGTTTGGTCTTGATGTCGGTGATGCTTGCAAACCATTAAGACGCGTTGGCCCAGACCCACTCTTAAGGTGATAACATGTAAATGGCACCCCAGTCGGAGCTGATCGCATCCTCCCAGCCCAGTAGAGGAGTGGAATTAGATCATGACTTTCTATGCCTGCTCCTGAAATTGTTTCATAAAGGATGAAAAAACTTTGCCAAAAGCAGCTGAGTTTTTTTTAAAAGAAAAAAGAAGCATATAAAGTTGCAGAAAAATGATTTTGAAAATTTTCAAAATCATTTAAGTGCTTCGTTTTTTGAAATCCGATAATATGCCTAGTTCCTTTTAAAAATGTTGCTAAATAAATTCTAAGGTTGAAGACAAACAACAAAATACTGATTGAAAGTGGCCTTCCACTTGACTTTTTTGATGTTTTCTTCAGCTCCAGGTGATTTTTTTTTCCCTGTTTAATGACAGAGGATTATAGCTGAATGAAAAAAAAAAACCCATACAGGCAAATTGATCTGGTGCCTTTCAAGCTTTCAGTGAAACTGCTTTTTCTGACATAGCTGGCTAAGAAAGAGCCTGGGGAAACTGATGAAAATTAATCTTACAAAAAGCGGATCCACTTCTGTAGTTTGTGTGTATTATGGAGTNTTTTTTTTTTTTTTTTTTTTTTTTTTTGTGGAAGAGCCTACTGCTAGAGGTCTGGATAAATCAAAAGCAGGCAGGATTGCGAGGTAACTGTTGAGAGCTGTTGGATTGCTCGGGCAGCAGAGATGTTTGGCTCCACTCTGTGTGTGCTCTTTGGAGCCCAAGAAGTTGGTTCAGGGTATCAGTCGGTGAATTATTTCGTTATACGTTAGTAATAATATAGCTGAAAATTTTCTTTAAAAATAGGGAAGCTGCTGATTGACATATCTTACTGGGTAGGCTTCAAAATGTCTTCTGTTTCTAGCAAAGAGTGTGACACTGATATAGGATCATTACAAGACAAATAAGAATAGAGCTTTTTTTCTGAAGAAAATAGAATGGGTCAGTCTGTCCTACCTAGCAGCTTTTTCTTAAGATTTTTTTTTTTTTAATTAAAGTATTTATCGTATGTACTTTCTCCCTATGCATAGCCGTGGGCACTATTTGAAATAGGTTACTGGGCCAGTTTTATGCTAAGAAAGTAAAATACAAACCCCTTCACCTATTTAATGCATTACAATACCTGTACTGTCATTAAATGGTAGGAAAGTACAATTTTACAAAATACAAAAGTACAAAGTTGAGAGCAGGTGTGCTTGTAATCCTATTTCAAGCTGAAAACTCTTAATAAACTTACCTCAGGAATGTAAGTTACATAAAACATTAATACGCTTCATATGTTTGGAAAAATCAGCAATGGCAAATAGATGAATTTGTAATTTTGAGGACGTTTCAGTAAACAGACTTAACTTTTAGGTGAACCATACTGGATTACAATAACCAAACTTATGGTAAACTGGCAGTGGCGTTATGTTCTCTTAAAACGTTAGTGAAGAGCGGCTGCTGGAGGAATCCTCGTAGTCACCTAATCTTTATTCATGCCTCTTTTGAAACACACTGTGCTAAGCATAAAGGTCAGCTTTATCTACTTTGAAATTATTGAAATCCAATTAAATATGCTGTTATAATCAGAAGAACAAGATGTACTTTCCTCTTTCTGCAATCCTACCCTGCTTCTAAAAAAGCATAGTTTATAGCAGAAATGAATACTATCGTCTCCGATTTTTTTAATTAAAATTCTTTACATGATGATTCAAGAGGTCTAACTTCCGAGACTTGGACAACAAATACAAAGTGAGTGGGACCACAGCAAATGAAGGTTGCTGGATGAGTCTCCTTGTAGAGTAGAGCTGGGATGAGCTGTCTTGGCTTATAACCAAACTTTTTCATCCCACTTATTTCTTTCTACTATTACTGTGAGAGAAAATAGTTGCAAGCAAACGAAAGTAGTTCACCAAAGAAAGCGTCTTGGCAGCAAAACCCTCGTGAAAGAAATAGTTCAGAGCAGGTTTATAATTTGTTTTGCCTCAAAGAATATTTTAGAAATAAAAGAGGTGCTTTCCTGTGAGAAATTGTGAGCATCTGGGCATTTTTAAGAATCAAATAGATAATTTCAAGATTACAGGTGAGATTTCTGTCTCAGGACTGTCTAAATGAGGTAATATTTTTGTAACTTTGCTGACATTTGAAATATTAATTAGGCACACGTGATTCTGTTCAGACATTCTTGAAAAGCTGAATTACAGCAACCACAAACCTTTTATTAATTGGAGCACTCTGCTAAACAGAGACGAGTCTAAATGTTGCAAAAGTATTTATGAATCTTCAAAAGTCATGTAATAACTTTACTAATACTGGTGACTTTTCTTCATAAATCATGTTAAAGCAAATTATCCTATGGAAGATTTGGTACTTACAGGACTATTCAGACATTTTTTCGGAGGAGACATCTGATTAATGTTCATATATGCTACTGCATTACTTTATACAGAGTATCAGGAATAGGAATAACAGAAATTTTTTTCTTGGTGTTTTGTTTTTTGCCTTTTTTTTTTTTAAGAATGCATTTACTTCAGGTCCCAGCTGGAGCAATGGTTGTTCAGGATGGTAGGAGAGAAGAGAGTTCTGGTCTTTTGAAAAATTAGTAATCGTTTTGATAAGAATGGGCCTTATTTGGACTATACCTATTATTTTTTATTTTATTTTATTTTCAGTTCTGAACAAATAGCAGTAAACCAGCTGCTATTGGAAAAACCGCTGTAGAAATGGCTACCAAGCACTGCAGTGATTCAGACCTCCTTTGTGAATGGTATCCATATTCCGTCTCAAATGTTCCTCTATTTCATCACTCGGCATTCTTATTTTAAGTGTAACTTAAAGTAAAGGTAAAACTAGCTATTGTAGAGACAGATGCTAGAGTTGTTAATATTGAAAAGCTACAAGCTCACGCAGAAAGAGTCCTTGTCGTATTTCCAGATAAGACCTTGCCCGGAACGTAATAACTTTGAAATTACCCTACAGGAAAGAATACCACCCAGATTACCAAGCGTAAGTAAAATTTTTGAGTCCAATGCCCAGATTCAGGAAGAGAGGTGGAAGTAGCAACAGATGTGTAGTAACAGTATCCTTCTACTGTGCATAAAAAAGACACAAAAATTACTATCTGGAACAAGGCAGCAATACCAAACTGCTTTATGATGTCCAGTCCAGCTGTAAAGACAAAACACCAGCTTTATAATGGACAAATTTTTATAGCATAGAGATGAAGAAGAAATTCAAGAGATTTTCACTGAGGAGGATAAGTAATATTACATATTTTCTTTTGATCCCTTAGTCATTAAATAGTTAATTTTTTTTTTTTACATGAAAACATTTGTTCTTAATAAATGAAGTCACACTGCAAAATTTAAAAAAAAAAAACATGCCCTGAACTAAATATGGAGGAGAAACTTGAACGTAGAGCGTATGCGAAATACACAGTGATCAGAGTTCTTTATTACTCTGGCAACTAGAGAAAATGGAGATATTTCTATGTCTGGTTTAAAAAAAAAAAAAAAAAGAAAAAAAAGCTTTGAGAACTGTGGAAAAACACAAGCAAAAGAGCCATTTCTTCTTGTCTTGAGACTTTTTGGTCTTCAAACACTTTGGCTTGAAAAAGTTTTCTCCCTTGTGACAAGCGGGCAGACAAGAACCAGAGCAGCAGCTGTGTTGGCCTAATAAAAACTGAAGTGCAGCTACATTTACAGTACATTGAGAGCTACTGAGAAATTAATGCAAAGATTGTACAGGGCATTGCTGGAAACACCAGCGAGGCACTCCTGGGAGCAGCAGGCAGCTACTCGGCGTTAACCTTGCTGCAGAGGGAGAGCTGAAGTGTTGTGCGTTTGAAGTCACTAATGTTCGTCTCGGCGCTCCGGTGCGAAAGCTGAGAGAGGCAGAGAAGACAACGGCAGATTTGGGATCGCTGCCCTGCCGCCGCCGCCGCAGCAGGATGAAGTGCAGAATGTGAAGGAGAAAGGAAATAAAAAGCCAAGCCTGCAGCAGTGGAGATGCAAAGGAGCCGGGGGTCTCACTGTAGCCCTTGCCCAGAGGAGGCAGGGATGCGGCGGTCCGGAGCGATGTCCGTGGGGTCAAAGACCAAGTTTTTCCAACTATTGACAATGAGCTCTGTGCCAGGCTTGGTACGATTGTACCTCTGTGGGCTGATACAATTAGATATCTGCAGGAGTTGGAGCAAATAAGAAATTACTCAAGCCAGACAGCTAGCATTTCAAACTTGAATAAATCCTCTACTCCTTATAGAGAATAATTCAGCTATGCAGTTTTGAAATGAAAGTGTTGTATAAATTGGAGATAATGGGACAAGCTACATGTTGCAGAATACCTATAACAGCTTTCTCAAATTTGGCATTCGTATCCTGATAACAGGTATTTGGGAGTTACTGTTTATAAATAACCAGGATCTGAAAAATGTGTCTAAATGGGTTGGCATCTTCAGAAAAACATTTATATTTATGTAAAAACTCTCAGACATGTAAGACGTGAATTCAATATACACTTTAATTTTCTCTGTATCTCTCATATTCATCCATCAGAAGAAAACAGCCTCCCCACCCACCTCCGGTGTCTGCTCTGAAATGTAAAAGACCCACTTGTGCACCATAGACGTGTATTTATTTGTGCTTCTCTGACAACTTTGCAAACAGTTTGTATTCCCTGCGTCCCTCCCCAGGGAGCCGGAGGATGATTAGGAGCAGCATTTAGCCGGTGGGAAGAGCGAGGCAGAGGCAGGTAAAGCATCCTGCATGGCGTTGCTATAGGAGGTCTCTAGCAGAACTGGGAATAAAATGTAGCTGTCTTCGCTCACGGATCTCTGCGGCATTTGAAACATCAGTGCACACATGGGAGCATTACAGACTAATGTGACTGTTAAAATAATCTGCTGATTTGCAGGCAAGCATTCAAGTCGGTCTGATGGGCCTGAAATTCAACAAATTTAAAAGCTTTTCTATTGTATTCCCCTACTGCCCCCCACCCTCCCCAAGGCTTCCAGACTCAGTCTTCTATTTCTAATTTACTACTTCAAACTTCTGTTGAAAGCAGCATAGATTTTTATTATGAATGAACAGTTCTGGGGATTGAGAACAGCCTTTGAAATGTTTCCTCCTGTATTAATTTAGTGGACAATATTTCTGACTATGCTTCCCGAAAAAGGACATTGCATGTTTGATTAAATTTTATGAGGGAACTGCAAAATACCTTCCGTGATATATTGCTTCCAAAAAAAAAGCAAATTGGGGTGAAGTCTACCGGGTGGGATAAATTCTTGGCTTTGCCTGAGATGGGTTGACAAAAAAAAAAGGGGGGATGGAGGAAGGATCTTCCATACGAGTGCCGGTCTTTGGCCCATTTGCTGTAGAGAAGATGAGAGCAGTTTCTGGTTTGGGGTCTTTTTCTTTCTAACTGCTCAGGTTTTGGGATGAGTGCAGTACCCTTCAGACCATCCAGAGCAGGATCTATGCGCAGCCAGCTGGTTTAATGGGCTTTTCATTCGGTTTGCTGGCTGAGCAGCGAAGAAGCCATTGTAGCGTGAGTAGCTGGTCCATTAATTCATCACATCGTTACTGGAGTGCGCACCTTGAGTTTTTAGAGACATGTTAATGATCTGCCTTTTTTTATGGTAAATGAAAACCCTCTGAATGTAGAGCTTGTCTGAAGAGTGAGTCTCCGAAGGAAAGCATCGCTTCAGTGTTTCACATTTATTCTCCCTCACTGATTCCTAGACAAAAATGTGACATTGTGTTTTAACGGTGAGCTTTAGCCGAATCTAGAAATCGATCCCCAGACTTTTGGCGTTATGGATTAACGATGACAGTAAGGACTGTGGCAGAAGCATTGGTAATTCTGATAATCACATTAAAAAGAAAGCAGGCCAGCTTGTTCTTCTTCAGCCAGTCTGGCTCTGCAGAGCAGACAGCAGGAAGAGCTCATTTGCTGTTTTCTATAAATAAAGCAATTACAGCAGGAGTAGAGTGATAACTTGTAGTGAATAATAGATTCAAGTATATATGTGTGTGTGTGTGTGTATATATATATATGTAATCTTCTGTTCACAAATTGTTTGCAGTTGATATTTTTGGGGTTTTGGTTGGGGTTTTTTTGGTTGGTGTTTGTTTTTTTTCTTGTGGGTTTTTTTTTTTCCAGATTACTTGCAAAATTTGTCTGATTCTTGGTTTGTTGACGTGACCTTAGAATGAAGTTTTTACACAAAGAAAATTCCTCTGCACCTAGCTAAGATTAAGATGTCCTTTTGTGAGCACATGCATTACAATTCGATATAAAATGCTCCAGAGGAGTAGCTGAGATGATCCTGATCCAGAAAAGCGGAGGAGCATGTGCCTGAGCTGGTGCTGGTAATCATATCAATTTGACTTGGAGCTGAAATGAATTATTTTGCCTGTGAGAATGTTTTATCATACTATTTGCAGCTGCGGGGATGTTATCACATGGTATGGATAATAGATATGTGGGTAGCAGACAGGTTGGAATCCAGTCAATGCTGTTTAATGTACTGGATAATACTTTGCAGTTATTTTTCAACAGATGACCACACCTTGCTACTCTTTTGAAGCGTTAACTTGTTCCAAAAAGCAGTGCTCAAAGGGAAAAACCTGTTTGACTGTTAAAAATACTGGGCTGGGACTCAGGAGAACTGAGTTCTTTTCATACCGATACTCTCCTTCCCTTCCTTCTCCCTTTCCTGGAAACAAGATCATTCTCTCCTGTGAACCATTTAGCCACCCATTGATGAAAAGTGATTTTTAAGGGCTCACGAGTTAAGACTGCTAGAAAACTATGCAGAATTTACAGTTTCTTAAGACAAATACAATGCATATCTTTAAGATACGTTCTCCCAGATTTTGGAACTAGTAAACTATGTGATATCCGCAGGCATCAGAAACTCAGCCATAATCTTTTCTCAGTTCTGCAAAGGGGGAAATGGATGTACAGAGAACTAGAAGTGATTTTCTGACGTTATGCTTCAGGGGCCTGACATCCTGATAGTTAGATCTATCAGAATTAGGATTGTTTTTTATCACTAGATGTAGCAAAATCCATAGACAGAAGTTCAATTCGTGGCTCTTGAGGTATCTGACTACAAGGTAAGCTTTCGCTCACCTGTGTTAACCAAGTAGTTTGACTGGAAGAATCCCCAAATGATGCTGACTGTGTGCAGCACAGCCTTGTTGCAATGGGCTTCTTCAAGGAGTCGAGAAAATTTGTTGTGCTTTGCTGTGATGGCTTGCCCTCTTATTAGCTTTGTCACCTCACCTTGATTTGTTTCTGAGTTTCTGTCTGCAGTTAAAATGAATAGACTTTTTTCTCCTTAGCTTTCAAAACATTGTAAATAAACATTAATTTCTTAAAATAGATGCCCTGTGTTTTCTGAAATAACACCATAACAGTACGGGGAAAAAAACCCTAGAATGCCAGTCGCTGTTTGAAGTTCAAATACCCATGCTCAGTCTTCTTTTCTCTCATTCAATGCTTGTTTATAAAGCCTTGTTTTACAGTCTAAGCTCTTAATCTTTGTGGGGTTTTTTGGTGGTGTTTCTTCTTCTCTCTGGGTTCATCGTATTTTTTGTCCAGTCATGGTTTCAATAGTCTCGCATTCATCACGTCCTGCTCACAGCATAGAGTTACAGTCTGCAGTCGTAATGAGCATAAAAATGTGCTGCTTGTCTGTATTTCTGTAAGAGCTAGCTAAGCGTTTTTATCTCCATGCTACTAATAAACTGATTTGACAAAGGTGACGCTTCGATTTATTGGCAGAATTGAGAAAAAAGGAAAAGAAAAGAAAAGAAAACAAACCAGCGTTGTGTTTAACCTGTATCCCAGGGTGCCAGCCAGGGTGCAGTTTAAAATCCAGATTTTTCAGTACAAGGAGAGCTGGGTTCCTTGTGCAATGGCTACGTGTGTAGTCACTTAACTGCTCTGATTTTACAAATACCTGGGTACCTGTTAGATCTCACTGAGAATAACCATCTCATAGATGAAAAAAAAAATCTTATGCAAGGAAATTTCCTTGGGCATTGGATCCGTGCTAGACAAAAGAAGATCGAAAGGTCTTATGGAGTCGGGCTGGTTTGGTAGCAAAGCTGTGGTGATAGTTCAGAGAGCTGCCAGGTAGACACTGAGACAAAGATAATGTGAAAGAAGGGCGAGCAGCCAGGCGGTGAGGAGGTGGTGCTGGGGGTGACCATGAGCAGCAGTCCAAGACGGACAGATGCCATGGGGAAGGGTTAGCCTGCCCCCAACACCGGCTTTTGAAAAGACTGGGTCTTCTCCTGTGGCAAAACCACCATCTTATTTCCTCCCAGTCAGCAAAAGCCCCATCTTATTTCCTCTCAGAATCGGTACTGCCTCTGTAAACAATTTTTGTAAATCAGACTTTTCCAGCTAAGATAATTTCCTTGGGAAATTTGTGGTTGGCTGTAATAGTTTCAAACTCTAACCACATGCTAGTGAAAAAATCAAAATATGAATGGAAATATGAAAATACATTGTATGACCTTTCTTCTCCATCGCTAAAATATGTTTTGTTTTCTTCCCTGGAAGTGCAGTTCACTGTCAATAAGAAGTCTGTGATTGTAACCCCATGGTATACGTCTAATTACAGTATGGCAATGCCTTGGTTTTTCATGTAATTGTGAGAAACTTTAAATAGGCTTGAAATTTTAATGACTGCTTTTAAAAAAAAAAATCAAACATTAGATTAAAACAACTTGTTTATTCTTCCATTCTATTTTTCCATTATCTCTTTATGTTTTTCTGATGTAGTTATATACATAGATAAAGAAAATGACAGTCTGTTTTCCCTTCTAGAATGTATATTCCTTTTCAGTTGTCTAGATAGCTGAAAGAAATTACTCAATCTGTCTTTTAACTGTTTCGTGTATTGAGCAAGCAAAAAGATTTGAGAGTAACAGTAGTTCTGAAAGGCATATAACAATTTTGCCCTTAATCAGAAAAAGTCTGCAATGTTTTGACATTCCCTATATCTGAAACTTAACCTAGAATAAAAGACAGTTTAATAGCAGTGCTGGAATGATCCTGTGGCTGTCACTAGTATAATTCGGTGAGTTTGCTGGAAGCAACTGGACTGTAGGAGGATGTTGAAGCAGATCCAGTGGAAAACTCTAAGCGTGGTTTAGGTTGGACCAGGTATGCGCTTTGAAGCGAATCTCGTAGTTGTCCCTATCGCTGTGCTGTGGTCTGTGTCTCGGAGCTCACCTCATGCACCCCAGCACAACCGAGCCGTCTATCGAGGGTACCAGGCTGGAGCTCAGCTGAGATAACTCCCTAAAACTGTAGACACTGCGGTCGTCAGGCCCTCTGCATCAGCTTCTACATGTGCCGTTTGCTAACGTAGACGTAGATTTAGTCGTCATGTCACTGGATGATCTCAGTTTTGTTTGGTTTTTGCAGCAGTGCATCCTGACATGGAGGCATAACCTCAGTAATATCTTGAGGTACAGCAGATTTCAAGCTCTCTTAGCTATAATGCTTTCTAAATGTAAAGTATGCTTTTGGTTGTATGGCTAAACCTGTGGCCTTGGCATTAGGAGGTACTATTCTGGAGGTTGTCACTGAAATCGGAAGCTGATTTGAAGAGGTGACAGCACCTCCGCTACCGACGCATCAGACTTTGTTTCTGTTCCTGCCGTACCAAGGTTACATTTCAGGTGCCCAGTCCTCTCACGAGCCTGGCTCGCTGAAGAACAGCATCTCTTAGCATGCAGTCACGGACCCGACTGGCCAAAGGGAGTGAGATGGTTCCACCAGGAAATATGATGCATAGGAAAAAAAATCCATGCCAGGTTACATCTGTAGAGTATGCCTTTCCTAAGACAGAAAAAATAGTGGCAATACTGGTCTGAAACAAAGTGTGATGTTTCTGCTTGATTGAAGAAATGGAACAAGTATCAACATTTTATAGCAGTTAAAATGCAAACTAAACTCTTTTTAAAAGCAAAATTTTCTAGAGTTAGTGTTCCTGATAAAAAATTTAAAATTGCACATTAAAAAAACCAAACCAAACCAAACAACCCCAACCAAACAAGAAAGAAACCAAGCAGGGAAGCTTTGATTTATGTTTTTTCTCTTTTTTTTTTTTGAATGATTGTGCAGAATAAAACTGGATTAATGTGCTTAATGCCACAAAAAAAAGGGTAATGTTAACAATATGTAGGAGAAGCTTCATTTACTGATGTTCTTGAGACCACAAAGGACCAATCTGACAGCTTTATTTGCTCTAAGTAAAAATAAGGAGCAGATAAATTCTTAAAAATAGTAAATGAAACCATTTGCTTATTTTAATTAGATAGTTAAAGATATGTAAAATCTTCTTCTCTGAGGACATCTGCATCTACTTAACTTCAGAGAATCCTTCTTAAGTAAAATGAGTCCTTAATCAGCAATGCAAGGAATCTAAATGAATCATCAGGCAACTTTAGGCTTTAAGCCCCTACTTGATGATTTGATCCACAATAAATATTTAAATAAATGTCGATGTACCTGCTCGTTGTCCACTCCTAAGAAAAAAGTTAAGTAGCTCAATGTACGATAGCAGGGCTGAAATACAGTGGGGCTGCCTGTAAACGAAGGCTTTTGCAGATGTTGCATTTAAGAAAAAAAAAAATCATGAAGAAGTCTAGAAATGAGAAAAGCATAAAAGCACAGTGCACCCATCATAATATACTCCTTTTCTCCTTCATATCTGCTTCAAACACCCCCAAAATAGAAATTAACTTACTGATGGGACTTGATAAGATAACTTGAGAAATGTCATCAAATACTTTTCTATCATGTATAAAAAGGGAGTTTATTGTATTTACCGTTCTGCTGCATGCATTCCTTTCATTGCTTTCACTAAGTCAAAATAGTAGCCCCTATCCCTGGTATTCTGTTAGCTGAGGGTGTGTTCAAGCCACTACTGAGCTTCGCTACGTTCACAAAGGTGACCCGTGAAACAATTAAAAAACCCCTGTATAATATACTAACCGCAATTAGAGACATAGGTTTGCCCAACGCACAGAGCTTCTGGATGGCCCTGACGCTGCAGCCTCGCCACATCCTAGTATTTTCTTTCTTAAATTGACAGATGGCAGCGAGCAGCCTCAGAGCGCTTTGGTTTCTTCTATTTCAGGCAACAAAAGCAATGAAATGGGGAAACAGGAGTTCACCTTTGCGCTGCGGAAGACATCGTGGAATAGGGTTGATGCTGATAGCCTCCTTTTATCTGGCCGAGCAGATTTATTTGCAGATCTCGCATTTCCAGGCTATTTGTAAAGGCCTAACTCGCTGCCGTAGATTGTACGCAATTCCTACCACATCTGACGCTTTCCTGGTGAGTCCAGGCTGCCTGTGTTTTGTGTCCAAACAACAACTACTTGTAGAGTGAAGGAGTAACTATTACAGAAGCTGTTCCAGCATCCCACGCTGTATCTCATTCGGAAGAGGCATCTGGGTCACCCAGCTCTTTATTTTGTTGTTCAAGTTGACAAAACATAAAAAGTTTGAAAAGATCTCTCTGGCTGAGCTGAAGTACAGCAGCTAATGGAAATACACAGCTTAGGAAATCGCGACGTATCTCAGCAGAGGGCTTTTGTTATCCTTGTACAAACACTTCTCGGAGAAGAGGCAACGTGACTTTGCTGTGAGGAGCAGGCCAGACGGGATTCAAGCAGAGAAAGTCAGCTTAGTTTATATAGGAGACTACGAGCGAGCTTAGACCAGAAATGATGCTGTCCTGCTTAGCACCTCTGATGCTTAATATCCTTTTTATTTAAGTAACTAAATCTGGATTAGGTTTCTCAGTTCTGGGTAGCGCGTCTTAAAATTTTTGCTGTCATGACTAACTAAAGAAATGTAAGCTGCTTTTTCCTTCATGCTGCCAGCTCTGGAATTCTGCTTTTAAAATATCTTTTTTTTCAAAATGGTGGTTTAACTGTTGGGGGGGAAAAACCTCTACAAGCCAAAACTACTTTATAAAATTATAGGAATTAAAAATGTACTAATTACTTAGCATAAGAGAAATGAGGAAAAAAGAGGGCCGAGTCTAAATGTGCAGCATAGAACTAGTGATCTTTGCATAAAAAATTTCAAACATTTTTAATAATTTCATACGGATCAAGAGAACAGTGAGACCTCCACGCATCCGTAGAGGATTTTCATAATAAATTGAAAACTGTACTTCTGCTCAGAAGGACTTTCTGCTTTGCCCATGAGGAAATTGCCTCTTGTTTATTAGAATTCCTTTGTTTTTCAAAATCCCACCCATTCCCCAGGGATGCTCCTGGAGGAGCAGTGAGCGATCCCAGTGGCAGGGCAGCACTTTGGGAGGCTGCCGTGTAGCCGCCCCACGTGGGAAGCACACGATGTCCCAGAGCAGTCTTCTCAGCCACTTTGATCCCACCAGAAATGTCTTCTGCCTTCGCCATGGGCTGTCTGCTGGTGGTTCCCTCTTAGCGGGGTTGGGGTGTCTCTCTGGAGGGGAGGGGGTTGTCTCGCTGCATTTCTTCTTGCCCTTCCCCTGTAACACATTAGTGGCTATCTTAAAATGTTTTTGTTGCTGTTCTTTTTTGGTTTGCAACCTGGAAATAATTTGTGTGTAGGTCTCGTGCAATGACTGAGGGTCGGTGTTGAGAAGTGGTGTCTAGGCTGGGTACCACAGCGGCCCCTGCCCTAGGAGGACCTAGGACTGCATCCTCTGGTTCCCCAAGGGTGGTACACATCCCCTCGCAGGGTGGCACTGCCTCGGTGCTCACAGCAGACAGGCTTCTGAAATAAGCAGTATGGCTGTTTTTGAGTAGGAGAGCACAAGCGTTCATCGGTGCGTCCCCTGGGGGGAATGGCACGTACATCCTGAGTCAATATAAAGATGCAAGCTGCGTTATTGCCAGCTGTCTTGTAAATGAGGTGAAATTATTAACCGAGGGTCTTTGCCAGCACAGGAGCCTGTACTCATCCATCTATGATGCTTTAGACTAGAGAAGAGAGCCCTGTATTTCTTTTGCACGATGTACCCTCTTGGCCACAGCGGACTAGCACAGGCACACTTCTCCTTCTCTGTAACCTTCCAAAAGGGGAGAAATAATGTTGAAGTACGTGACGGGCAGCACTTCTAGACTGCTGTGAGTTAGGTGGAAAAGAAAGAGAAGGGCAGGGCAGTGCGGGGAAGGGAGGGAAGACAAATAAACCAAATTCAGCTCAAGTCAAAAGCTTGTCGAGGGATCAGGCACTGAAAATCCCATCCCCAGTGCCGAGGAAACGTGCTGTGGATAGAGCTGTGACAGACAAATTGGAGGGTGATGCGGTCTTTTACC
Source organism: Balaeniceps rex (assembly GCA_013401315.1). Classification (NCBI taxonomy): domain Eukaryota; kingdom Metazoa; phylum Chordata; class Aves; order Pelecaniformes; family Balaenicipitidae; genus Balaeniceps; species Balaeniceps rex. The sequence goes on along the minus strand of VYZW01010813.1, from coordinate 62,939 downwards.
AGCAAAAGACGTTGGAAGAGTGAGCAGGACTTAAACCTGCTTTGATTGGTAATAATCCTCTAGTCGGTGCCTGGTGATGCATTTAGAGGGAGGAAAAAATTATACCACATACTAAAAGATGTTAAAAGATTATGTAATACATTGCATCATGTAATACACTGGCGGAAAAAGGAAATCAGCAAGTTTTTTTAGTTATTTACCTTTTTCCATTTAAATTGCGTGTGTGTGTATATATATATGCATGCATATATATGCCTATGTATATACAATGGCTTTTTTAGCCCAGGAGCTAGAAAATTACTGCTTATTGTCCAGATAAATTATAGGGGAAACGGGCTACTTGTTAATATCTACATAGGCTGACTAGGCTCGGATCTGCAGGCACAAAAACTTCTGTTCAGTGAAGCAGTGATATTCCAACCAAGCGTAAAGAACTGTGTAGGAAAAATTTAAGCCTTTTATTGAAAAGGATGTAAGTAGCAGAGATGCTGTTTCATTTACCATCAAATAATAGAGAAGGAATGTTATATGTAGTCAAAGAATATGTTTGAAGAAAGTGTTGTTTAAAACAAACACACAAACAAACAAAAGCCAAAACCAATCCCCCTGAAAACTGGTATCTGATTTTGCATAGATATAAGCATGGGCATAAATTCATGAATGAGAGTAGTCAGGTGAAATTGGATTGAAATAATGCTGCATTCACACCAGTACAGGTCCAGAACCTTTGGAATTTGCTTCTAACGTCTGGGTCATGTGGATAATGGGGTAATGCTTCAGTTAGGTCAAAAGATTATTTTTTGAAAGCATTTTTGAATTCTGCAAGATGCCATGTGGGAAGAGGGAACCTTCACCTGGGAGCTGAGCATCTAAATGCCATCAAAGGTCTGGGCTTTATTTTCTATGTTTCTCAATTTAATAGCCTTCTCCATTACTATTTTCCATGTAGTCCTTTTTAATTAGGGATCAATAATAATGTCCCAGCAGTTTACTACTTTACTTGTTTCAATGGAAGTTAATTGCTTCAAGTATGTTCTGGGCTGTGTAGCGGGAACATTGCTCAGCAACTGTGATGTGCAGACTGATGTCCACATAAAATTATGTGGACTCGGCCATTAACCGTCTCTAGGGATGACTTTATTATTGTTCCACCCTACATTGACACTACTCTTCTGAAGCTGCCTGCGATACCTGCTGCACTTGAGAGTCTGCATGTCAGCAGAAGATCATCTAAATCACATTTCCCCTGGTTGGTCTGGGCAGCGTGCTTAAGGGCACGTCCTGTAAACAAAGGGTTACGTGTGGGACCATCAGTGAAAATGGATGCTGAAGCCAGCTCTAGCAGGGACAGGCTTAATCATAAGGGGCCTGATCCCAATCCCCCTGAAAACTATTCCAATCTTTCCACTCGTGACCACGTTAGCTCAGACCATGCTTTCAGATCAAGGCTCGTATTCTAAGCTTTCAGTATTTGAATGCAGGTGAGCTTTATTTTTATCATCTTCAGATACAATGGTCCAGCAACGTCATGAAAGTTCATTGTAAATAGCCTTGATTGCCATTATTGTCTATTTTTCTTGCAAAGCACAAGTCTGGGCATAATCTGATGCAGATTTCATTGCATTTAAGGAAAAAAAAATAAAAGGTAGAAATTCTAGTTAAAAATTCCTGTTAAAGCTCCTGATCAGTCCTAATCAGGAATCGGTCTAAACCCACTTTGTCCTCTTACTTCAAAATGAGTTTTCATTTTGAACTTTCACCAAATGTGGGTATAGAAAAGATTAAAAAGGAAATATACAATTGTCCAGAATTATCAAAAAGCTGTGTAGTTAGAATCATAGAATTATTAAGGTTGGAAAAGACCTCTAAGATCACCTAGTCCAACCGTCAACCCAACACCACCATGCCTACTAAACCATGTCCCAAAGTGCCACGTTTGCATGTTTTTTGAACACCTCCAGGGATGGTGACTCCACCACCTCTCTGGGCAGTCTGTTCCAATGCTTGACCANAAAGGTAGAAATTCTAGTTAAAAATTCCTGTTAAAGCTCCTGATCAGTCCTAATCAGGAATCGGTCTAAACCCACTTTGTCCTCTTACTTCAAAATGAGTTTTCATTTTGAACTTTCACCAAATGTGGGTATAGAAAAGATTAAAAAGGAAATATACAATTGTCCAGAATTATCAAAAAGCTGTGTAGTTAGAATCATAGAATTATTAAGGTTGGAAAAGACCTCTAAGATCACCTAGTCCAACCGTCAACCCAACACCACCATGCCTACTAAACCATGTCCCAAAGTGCCACGTTTGCATGTTTTTTGAACACCTCCAGGGATGGTGACTCCACCACCTCTCTGGGCAGTCTGTTCCAATGCTTGACCACTCTTTCAGTAGAGAAATTTTTCCTAATATCCAATCTAATATCCAGTTCTTACATTTCCAAAGGAAAACAAAACAAAAATGGAACAACCTCAGAGCTCCTTCTGTCTTGGAAAAAAAGGTATTGCTCTTGTCACCCCTGGGCAGAGACAGTTCGTATGGTAAGAAGATAGCTTTTTAATCAGGGAAATGGAATGGTAAAAACACCTGGGATAACCCAAAGAAGGCATTAACTAGAATACTTTAAAAATAATTTTTACTAATACAAGTATTGACTAGGTGCTTTGGTAAGCGTGCTAGTAAAATTAAGACCACGAATTGGAAAGGTACTGTAAGATACTAATGTGCCTCGTTGAGGTACAGCAGACTTGAGCCTTTGCTACTTTGAGTTGTTATTTGTTGGGTGGCACAGAGACATCAGGAAGTTTCCTTAAGTTTCCTTAAGGAAGAGACATTATGGATTTTCAAGATTAAATGAAGAGTCCTGTAAAATGAAGCAAACTGTGACTAGATCTATACCGTTTTCTCCCCTGTCCTGGTTTGGGAAAGTCAACCAGAGAAGAAGCTAATAGCCAGACCAAAGAAATATTCCTCTGACTGACCCTTGGCTGGAGATCAATCTCTATGCATACGTTCACAGGTGCATAGTTTACAGTTGTCCTAAGTCTCCAAATTCCTCTTGTTTCCAGATATGTGAAACAGGAAGGCAGCTTAAGATGTAAGCGGAGGATTTTCTTCCTGCTTTGTCCTCTCCCTCTGTACAATGATGATCACGGGACTGTTTCTTTCTTTGCTTTGTGCCTGTTGTGTGATGATGTGCCTGAGCATCACTGGTACGAGATTCCTGTGAACCACATGATGTTCCAAGAAGTGGAATGCTATGGCTGCAGTAAATGCAATGCAAAGAACGGAGATGGTAGAGGAGGTTTTCTTGGGAGCCGTGAGGGTGGCGTCGCTGACACTTAGAAGTTGAGGTTAAACATCTATAAGGAAGTCTGTAATGTACTCATGAAGTTTGCAGCCAGTGAATTGTGCTGGAGAGAAGACAGCAAGAATATGTGAACAGAAATTAGAGCTTTTCAGGTGTAAGGCTAGTGCTTTATAAACACTTGAGCGATGGGTTGAAGAGTCCTTCAATTTTCATATGCCTAATACTTGTTTAACAACCAAAAAAAAAAAAAAGACAAAAAAAGCTTGCTTATAAAGGTCTCTGTTTTAACTGTTAGAGCCTCACCATATATCCCCAGAAACTCACGTGATGTACTTGACGTAAATAAATTCCATATTAAGTGCATTTTTCATTAGTTTTAGAAAAAAAATCCTCTATTCCCTTACAAAAATATAAATGTATGCCTAAGAATTCAATGTGCTTGCTTTCATATCAGAGGGACTAAAGGTGGAGAGGCTCTGACAGCATTTCAGAAGAGGTGAGGAATTTTCCATACTAATACTATAAGTGGGAATTGTCGGAGGAGACCTGCTGGAGCTCACCCCCCTGCCTACCCACAGCCGGCAAGGTATTTTCAAGTTACGTCTGAATCTGTTCCAGCTGACGTCAATGGCAAAACTTCAATTGACTGAGGTGGGAGAAGGACGAGGCCTCAGCAGTGCCAGCCGCAGTTGTGAATGATAAAAGCAGGAACGCGGTCTTGCTACACAGCGTGAAGTTATTTTTGTAGATTTCCAGAATCAGCAGGGATGAAAATGATAGATACTTTTGCGGGTCGTGCGTTTCTCCTTACCTTGGTAAAATTGCCTCTGTTTGTGCACTCATTAGCAGAGGAACCATTTATTCTACAAAGTGTTCAGGAAGAAGGGAGTGTCCACGTAGCAGCTCCTCAGAAGGGTGTTAGATGAATACATTTTTGATGAGCTATCAAGCATCATAAAGTGGACCTCTGTAGAAGCAAATCAAACACAGAGCTATCTTTTCTGTGACTATAGAGGACCTTGCCTGGGACAGAAGCCACTGGTTTGAGGGGAATTAATTTCTGGGCTGCTTTTGAACAGGGATTTTCAGTGCCCTTTGTGCTTCGATGCTCAGTTCCTCCGTGTTCTTGCTATTTTAAAGCTTTGTGGAACTTGGGGTGCTTGGAAACTGCCTTGAGGTAGAGAGAGGTGTGATAATTAGGCTCTTGCTTTTATCCCGGGAGACAGGGACTCAGTACTGCTGAACTGCACTGGGCAGCAGCTTTTGGCTGAAACTTTTTTTTTCTGAAGTTGCAACTTGCTGAAAAGGAAAAATTCACTAGGGAAGAGTTGCTTTCAATTACGTTTTAAAATTTTAAAATAATAATTTAAGATATATTTAATACTTTTAGCATTTACTTTAAACTGCTGGGGTTTTTTTCATGTGGAATAAAGGTATGCAAGAGATGCAAATAAAAACAGACTTAAAGCTGAAAGCCTATTGAAATGGATTATTCTGATTGACGTGTATATAAAATGTATCCATATTTGCCACTCGGTTTCATTTTGGGATTTAAAAGGATTTTTAAATATCCAGCTTATCTATATGACAGGGAAAACTCAAGGAATCTTCATCAACTTCAGACTTAATGGTTTAAGTGATATTACTGTGTAATGTGGTTGAAGCAAAGAGAAAATGAATATTTTTAGAGTTCTGTGACTGAACGTTTAGGAGGAGGGGATTGGGGAAAGAAAAAAAGAGTCCAATTAATGAAGCATGTTTGAGATTTGACTGTAGATTGTTTCCTTATGGAAATTTTTAGTTTGGAAACTTTGGTTTGGAAGTTGAAATATGCACTGTATTTACTTATTTGTTCAGATTCCCATTTTTATTAGATGAGAAGGTTTTTATTTTAATTTTGAATATGATGAAACTTTTTGGTGCCCAAGGCTCTAGAAAAGGAATATTGTTAGAAAGGCCACTTCCATGTGAGTGAGTGATTTCTCTGTGTACCTATAGGTCTAGTTGCAGAAATCGTTCCTTTGAAAACAGCAGGACGAAGAGACGGAAAGTAGGGAGCATGCCAAAGTTTCCCAAGGACTGAGGAGCTTTTGTGTCTCCTGCCCTGGTGGTATCTGCAAGAACTGGTGGATGCAGAAACCAGGCACTTGCTGAACCTCTACGTGCCACTGTGTGTCAAGTCCACGTGTGGTGTGAATAGCTACCTGCTAGTAATAAAATGAGCTCGAATCTGTCAATGGTAACAGCTTAGTGAATGCAGGGTGGTCTAATAACAACTTTAACCTAGGT